>APFE031531481.1:50592-149519 GCA_000404065.3 Pinus taeda
GTAAATGTGTAACTTACTAGTGGTTATTACTAACCAAAAATTATGTAACTACATATGCCTAACCAAGCAATTAATTTATCCACTTCACATCTCGATTTATTAGTTCCTTCTAAAGAAACATGATATGATTATATTGCCCTATTAACCACAATCGAATTAGTTAAATTGACCAATATAACTAAGATTTATTAGTACCTCTTCTGGCCAACTTATATCATTATGTTTTTCTATTAACTACTATTGATTTAGCTAACATTGACCAATATAACTAAGAAATGTATACATATTTTTTTTATTGATTTATTATATTTATATTGTTTAGTTTTTTCTCGGTAAAAAACTAGCTAGTCTATTGTATTATATTTATAGGTAAACTTTACAAGCAGTGAGACAGGCTGTCCAGGGCCAGCAGTGGCACCTTGGATAGCTTAGCTTTGAAACAAAAAGCTCCCTCGCAGGGGCAGCACCTACAGGACTTCCAAAATTCGTCCAAAAAATTACTGAGGCTGGAAACCAATATGACTTGACAAGTAACAGAACATGGAACCGCATTGAGTTAAACATGAGCATGACAGCCCACACAGGGGCTTCCATCAAAAACTGACTGTGGACCGTGTCCATCAGAGAACTTGCAGTGGACCGACATGTACAAGACAGTATTAAAAACTGAGAGTAAACTAGACCGACATAAACAAGACAGTGTAAAAGACTGCAAGTGAACAAACACAGTGATGACCAGAACCCAAATACCCGCAGAGACCTTTATCCTAGATTCGAGCTGAGAGAGAAAGGCATGTGTCGGTACGCACGTCGGAGGATCAGTCGTCGCAGAGGCTTTTGTCATCCACGATATAGCACCATCCCTGGCCCTCAGGGACTCCTTCCCACATGGTGGTCCATGGATCCTTTGCAGTGCCCTGAGGTTTCGACACCTAGGGATGCGAGGGGGCATGCAGAATCTCCTTCCCTAAGGTGCCCACCTCAATTGGTGGCTGCAGAACAGGGTTGTCCTCCCCAGTACCCTATGGAGGTGGTTCCGCCAATCCTGGAGGCTTCCCGCCATCATTCCTTTCAGGAACTTTAGTAAAAAGAACTGAAATGTGAGAATTGATACCTGCATTATCCTTTGAGCTGCCCAGGGTGAACACAACCGAGCCGAATGCTGGAAGAATGGGCTCCCCTTCACTTGAGCTGCCAACCTCCATGAATTTCCCCGCTTGAATTGGTGTAGCCCTTGCCCGCTTGTAGCAGTAGCAGCAGTAGCAGTGATGGTGCTCATCCGCTGCCGGTGGGTGAGAGGATGAACCTCGCCCAGGTCCACTTCTGCTTGGTTGTCGTTCCCGCAGCCTTTCCATGGACACCCCTCTGTCTCCCTCGTGAACCTGAGATGAATTGTAAGACCAAACACAAGGTGGAACTCGCCACAGGTCCCACTCAGGCGTGACAACCTCTGAGCAACCTTTGCCTGAGGGAGGAATTTCACTCCTCGTAACCAGTTTGCCTTGAATGCTCTTGAATTGCCGCTCCCACCTAAGGCATGTACCTGAATTGCAGCGACGGAAAGCCAAGACTGCTTGTCGAGGTGGTAGGATAACCGCCCACCCAGAATTCTTCCATGTCTGCACCTCCCCAGCTTCACCATGCTAATGAGCTTGCTTCGGCTTGTTTGCCCCTTGATATCCTGCCTCATTCCCTCGTTGAGAGCGAGTAATAACTGCAATCTGTGACTCCATCTATTCACTCTGCTCGGCATTGAATGCCTAGAGCTTGGGCTGCGGAGTATTGAACTTTGGCGGCGAATTCCCATTAACCATTAATATTAGCATGGGGCGACACATGCTGGGCATGTGCCTCGACCCCCTGTGATGTGCCAGCACCTGCATCCGGGGATTCAATGTCTCTTTGGAGGAGATTCTCACATTCTTGAGTCTGTTGATTGGTAGGGATGATGTCCAAGTTTCCTGCTTGGAAAGGTTGGTTATTTTCTACCCCAATATTGGCTAGGAAATCAACAATCTTATTACCTTCTCTTCTGGTGTGATGAAAGGAGAGGTCTTGTGATTGCACAGCTCATGAGCAATGTTGTTTAGCCTTGCTTCTAGTCTCCAACTGGCAGCTACTTTTCTAGCTTGAGAGCCATTCTGAATGTGCGTTGCCATGTTGATGATGATCTGGGAGTCGCCTTCCACTATGAACGGTTGAAGATTGAGTCGCTTGGCAACTAAGAGCCCTTGCCAGAGTCCCTCCAACTCCGCGGAGTTGTTGGTGTCCCACCCTATATTTCCGAAGTAGATCTGCAGGGGGGTACCATTGTGATTATGAATGATACCTCCAAATCCTGCTGGCCCAGGGTTGCCTTTAGAGGCTCCATCAAAGTTGAGTTTGTATGAGTTGGTGGGTGGGGTAATCCAATTTCTGACTTCCTTGATATTACATTTCATTGTCTGGTGAGTGGCATACTCTTGTGGCAGCTCCAGCTTCCAGTTGTCCAGGATGTTTTTCTCATTATCTATGGTAGGGAGATCTTCTTTAGTCCATGATTTCAGAAACATGGTTTCTCTGAGATTGCCATGCAGTCTTCCCCATATTTCCTCAATGGGCGAGCTATGGTTTTTGAATATGCGCCTATTCCTTTCCTTCCAGATGTTCCATAATATTGTGCCTGGGATTATGTTCCACATGTAGTTGAGGATCGCACAGTCATAGGGGCTTTTCGGCCACTGACGGATGGTATCTATGATGTCGCTAGGTCCTTTGCATCTTTTTTGACACCTGAAACCAGCCTTCTCCCATAGCTGATTGGCGATTGGGAATGTATCCAGAAGATGCTGTAAGGTTTCCTCATTTTTAAAGCAGTTGTGGCATATCGAAGGACCTTGGAAATTGCGTCTCCTCAGCTTATCCCAGGTAAGAATCTTTTTGTGCCCAACCATCCAGAGGAAATGGGATATTTTGGGCCAAGCTTTCAAGTCCCATATTCGCCCCCATAGAGGGTCCGGCCTGATGGTGGAGTCGCCTATAAGATTATAGGCTTCGGAAGTGGAATATGATCCTTTGGGGAGGTAGCCCTATCTGAGGATATCCTCGTTGTTCTCATACTGAATGCTTCTCTTCTTTAACTCGTCTTCAAGTGCTGCTACTTCCTGAATGCTTGTGATACTGGTTATCTAATTGCTCGGTCGCCACTTCCTGAATCCATTTACCGCTTCGTGTTCCCAAAATTGATGAACAGTTGCATGTTGTTGCTCCTGTCTGTTCGGAATGATCATTGAAGGAAGAACACTTGAGAGTTTGGGCAGTTGGTTCCAAGCGTCATTCCAAAATCTAGCACTGTGACCATTCCGTGTTTCCCAAAAGCTGTGTTTCTGGATGAGATGATGATGCTGTTTGGCGGCATTCCAAATAAGTGACCCACTGATTGTGGGCTTGAATCTTATGAGCTCTGCTTAGGGCATGTTGTTGGTGTATTTGGCGGTCCATATTTTGGCCCATAACTTGTCTGGATTAGTTATCCATTGCCACCATATTTTGGCATTCATGACGGTGTTGTTGTACTCTGGATCTCTAAGTCCAATGCCGCCTTTGATTTTGGGCCTGCATACCGTGTCAAATTTCACTAGTGCCCATTTATGATTAGTCGCAGAGCTTCCCCACAAAAAGTCACGCTACAGGTTTCTCAATCTTTTTAATACCCATTTTGGTGCCGCAAGGATAGAAAAAAGATAGAGAGGCATGGCTTGGAGGATGGACTTAATAAGCACAACCCGACTAGCTAGATTGAGGGAGCGGTGAGTCCATAGATTGAGTTTTGAATCGAGCTTCTCAAGGAGAGTTCGCCAGGCAGGCTGCTTTATGGCCGAGGCAGTGAGGGGAGCTCCAAGGTAAGTGGATGGGAGAGAGGCGGTTTGGAAGCCAAGGATACGGGAGACGGTAGATTTAACTGACGAAGGGGTGTGGAAGAAGAAGATTTGTGATTTGGAGTTATTGACCTGAGTGCCAGAGGCTTCAGAGAAGTCGTTGAGCAGGGATTTCAAGCAAGAGGCTTCCTGAGCCGAGGGGTAACCATAGAGCATGGTTTCATCAACAAATTGTTGATGAGAGGAGGCCAGGGAATTGTGGATAGAGATTCCTCTGAGCTAATTAGACTGGAGGGCTTGCTTGATGTGTCTGCCAAGACCCTCAGCCATTATCACAAATAGGAAGGGGGAGAGGGGGTCCCCTTGTCTTATGCCTCTGGAGGGTTTGAAAGGGCAGGAGGGAAAACCATTGACAAGGAGGGAGAAATGGGAGGAGGTGATAAGGCTCATGATCCAACGAACCCAGGTGGAACAAAAGCCAAAAGCTTTCAACATATGATGAATGTAAGACCAGCTAAGCTTGTCGAAAGCTTTGGAGAGATCGAGTTTGAGTAACATACCAGCCTGCTTGGATTGCTTGAGCGAATGGATGATTTCGTGTGTGAGGATAATGCCATCCATTATCTGTCTGCCTTCGACATAACCCGATTTCTCTGGAGAGATGAGCATGGGTAGAAGAGGTTTTAATCTGTTAGCAATGACTTTGGAAATGACTTTATAAAGGACGTTACAGAGAGCAATGGGTCTAAATTTATCAGGAGTTATGGAGTTCTCCTCTTTAGGGATGAGAGTGATGAAAGTGGAGTTAAGGGAGGGGAGAAGCTAGCGTAGAGCTCTGGATTCCTCAACTACTTGCCAAACCTCCACCTTAATCAAATCCCAGAAAACATGAAAAAACGTGGTAGTGAAACCATCTGGTCCAGGGGCCTTACCTTCTTTGAGCTGCGCCATCGCCTCATCTACCTCCTGGGTTTGAATTGGGCGCATGAGTAACTCGTTGTGTTCCTCTGTAACCAGCTTGGGGATGTTGCTGGTTATTTTTACAATCGCCCTCTGCCGATCCACCGCCTGCTCATGGTGTACCTGCTGAAAGTGATTGAGGAGGATTTCTTCTATTTTCTCATGCTCCTCAACTTTTACCCCCTCTTGGTTTTGGATGAAAGGAATCTTATTGTGCATCCTTCTTTGCACTGTAGTTCTATGGAAGAACTTGGTGTTGTGCTCCCCTTTGTTTAGACACCTGACCCTTGATTTTTGCCTCCAGTAAATTTCTTCCTGCTTCCTTCTTTCTTCAAGCTGGTTGTGTATGTGTCGTTCTTTGTCCAAGGTTGCCTCTGTGTGCCCTGCATTTATTACTTTCTGATGGAGATCCTTCAGCTCCTTATTGAGCTCCTGTTGCACCTAAAAAATATTCCCGAAGGTCTCCCGATTCCAGCGTTTTAGGTGGCCTTTTAGAAATCGCAGTTTCTACTGTAGCTGGAACATTTTTGAGCCTTCTAGTGGGATGAAGGAGGCCCATATGGTTCTGACGAAGTCCTTGAATGCTGGATGCGTTAGCCAAAATCCCTCAAACCGGAAAGGTCTTTTGGTTCTATCCCTTGGTCGCTACCATTGCAAAGCTATTGGCCAGTGATCCGACCCGGAGTGGGCCAAGATTGCAGCGGTGAGATCACCTCCGAGATGCACCGCGTTATCCGAGATCAGGAAGTGATGTAGTTTAGAAGCAATCTGATGCTTTCCACCTCTGCGATTGCTCCAGTTAAAGGTGCCATTGCAGAATGGCATGTCTATGAGAGAGGCATTTTGGATGAAGTCCTTGAAGCGATCTACTTTAGGTTCCAATCTGGATCTGCCTCCTATCTTATCCTCTATTTTGGTTATCATGTTGAAGTCCCCTGCAACGATCCTAAATGGATGCTGCCTATTTATGCTTAGCGCTTCAATGGTGTCGAGGAGTGCTCTTTTACTCCCAGAGTCCTGCGGAAAATAGACATTGGATAAGTTCCCATCTATGTTGGTGCCTAGAATGTGAAAGGCGGCTTGAATGAGGTGATGGGAGGCGTGGAAGTCAGTGAGCGTTACAGCTTGGGTGTTCCACGCTATAGCAAGCCCACCAGAGGCTCCCGTGGCGTCCATAGCCACATATCGGCATCCTGGCCAGGCCTTTGAGAGTATGCGACCCAACGTGGTACTATTGCATTTGGTTTCTTGGAGGAAACACATCTGTGGATTTTCCATCTTGATCATGTTTTTTAACATCCTACATTTTCCTGGGCTATTAAGCCCTCTTAAATTCCATGATACGAGCTTCATGGTTTAACTAGTTTGGGCAGGGCTGTAGTACTTCGTCAGCTTCGCATATCTACCAGAATTTAGCAGGAGTTTTCCGGTCTCTATTGTTCTCTAGAGATCTGTCTTTCTCCCCCTTTTTTTGGTGTCCTTTGGACATGGGCTGCCATCCCAAGTGCTGCCAGGTTCTATGCCCATTTGGTGTTGGTGGAACGCTCTGGAGATGACCACTTCCAACTTATCTATATCCGACTCAAAGATTTTTTCATATGCCTTTTTTTTGCAACATAGCTCCAGTTCAATAATATCCAGGCCGTGTAGATATATGCTTTCTGGTTCTTCCTCCATATTTTTCACTTGACTAGTATCCTCTTGATGGGTATCTTAATCCTGAGGGGGAATCAACTTCCCATCCACCTCCATTTCCTTAAGGATCTCCGTTGTGTTTTCCTGATGCCTGCTTAGGATGGTCGGGATGATAATGGGAGATTTAGACTTGGGTGGGGGGTTGGATGGAGGGGGGTGGGTGGAAGAGGAAGGTCGTGCAGGGATACTGTCAGTATCAAGGGGCTGATCATCTGAGAAATCGCCTAGGGACTCAAAGCTGTTCTTGGAAGCAGGATTTTGGGGTTTGGAAGGCTGGGGTTTGGACCCATTCTGAGGCTTTTTATGTGAGCGCTTTCTATTTGAGACTTTGGTAAAGCCATCCTGAGATGGGGATTCAGAAGATTCAGGAGAGCTGGCTTTGACATTGAGAGGGCAATCCCGAAACAGATGCCCTAGTGCATGGCATCTCTTGCACCTGAAAGGCACATGCTCATAATCGAGAGGCTGGATCCACTCCTCGTCGCGATGGGCAAGGGTTACTGACTCAGGAAGAGCTTCATTCAGTCGAATAAATACACATATTCTTGCATAGAAAATATACTTACGGGTTTTTGTTTCTTCTGCTGCCCTGATGTATTGTCCCACCCCATTTCCTATGCCCATTAGATAGTCTTCTTCCCAGTATTCATCGGGGAGTGAGTATAATCTAATCCAGACAGGTGCCCAAGTGAGATCTTCCTTGTCAGGGTTAAATCTGGGCATCCAGTCCCTGATGTAGAGACCTGCCGAGTTGAAGAAATACGGACCTCCTCCCAGGATCCTGTATTTGTCTTCCAGACAGAAGAAGATGGCGGTGAAGAAGCCCTTCGGCCCCAGCTGGAGAGTGACATCTCCCTTAGGCTTCCACTTTGCTGCAATCCAACCATTTAAGGCCCGTTCGGTTGGCCAAAACCCTATGAATTTTCCAATGATTGCATGGTCCTTCATAAACTCGATCCTGCTGTCGATCTTATCTTCGGGCAGTTCTATTCGCGGCCTTTCCTTGGCTACCAGTCGACAGGTAGATGAGGTGACCTTCGGGTTATTCGCCTGAGTCTCTTGTTCTTCTGGTGGATCATTGTCATTTCCCTGTTGCTTCTTCCCTTTGTTGAGAATGTCCGGATCAACCGACCCAAAGATGACCTCAGGTCCTGGGCTGTGCCGTGAGGGGGAGGGCTTTGACGCCCCCCCCTGAGGTGGAACCATTGTCCTTCGCTGATCCCCTTCAGCGCTGTCACGCTGCAGAGATTCTTGTGCAGAGCCTGAACCCGATCCGCTGTGCTGTCAGCGCCGGCGAGGGTTTCGTTCTCAGAACCCTAGCTCAACTCCAAAGTCGTTCATTCTACCTCAAGCAATCCGCAGTGCCCTCTACCCCCTTCTACATAATTAATATGTTTGAAGAGTGTAAAAAGCCTGATAGAAAAATTGTAGAAGGATGAATCATATGAATGAAAAAATATTATTCAATATGATTTTTTTTTTTTTAATAATATACTTAAGAATATTAGATAACATGTTTCAAACAATCTATTAATTCATATATGTTTAATGTTTTGCAAGGAGCAAAAACAGAGAAAAAGATCAATGTTGTTCTAAGAAAAAAATAAATTATAGAACATGTAAATGACGATGAATTGGTCCTTAGCTCATCCGGAGTGGTGTTGGAGGTTAATGAAAGGGGGATTTTTTTATTATTATAGAAAACTATGAGGGATCTAGTCGAATGAACGTATAGACACACCTTTCACTTACAATACAAAAATCAATCCAATGATTCTAAGAACCAAATTATATCTAAATTATATGAAATGTTTCTAGAGCAATGGTCAATGATACATGTGAGATTTGCAATAGCAAAAACATACAACAACAAAAACAAGTCATTCAAAAAATAGTATTCCTAATTAAAATGATTTTCTAGAATTATATGTACATTGTATATATTACTACAAACCATTCATTTATTAATATCGATTTTTGTTATATTTACTTTTCATATATCAATATGAAAATAGTTTATTACTTATTTTCAGGGAGATTATGAAAATCCCAAATGATCAACGAGTTGATATGTGAAACATGCCAGTAGGAATGTCCAAAAATATGTATAAGGAGATGGTCAAAGAAATTGACATAATTGCATCACAGGAGGAGCCATCTCAACAACAACGTGCTTCAAATGTATGTAATCATGATTGACTTTGTACATATAAACAAATAATTTAGTATTAAATTTTAATTCTCAAGTATTTTCTTGCAGAAAAGAAAACAAAATGGAACCCATTCAACACATAAAACATGATAGCAAGGAAGAAAATGTTTCATTTCAAAGTTTGTTAGTAATTGTTAATATTTCCTTATAACAACTCAAGGTTTCATTTTTGTATATTTTAAGTCATTTTACAACAACCAGCCTCAAATGTCTTCAAATAAGTGTTAACATACAAAGAAGATCCATCAAAAGAATTGATTGACACTGGGTTAAATAAGGGTTGTGAGTATATGTTGGCATATAAAAAATTAATTGGAATTTGTAAGTATCTATGTTGTTTTAATTTCTCTAAGTTCATAATTAATAGAACAAAAAAATTCTTTATATTAAATCTATGATTTATAATGGGGTTTAAAACATGCAGGAAACAAAGTATGGAACTATGCCAGCAGAAGTCTTGTTGCAACAAGGCATGAGACTTGGTTTTGAAACCATGTGCATTGTTTATGAGTCACTTCTTGCTATGGTACATTGCTATTCAGTTTACAGATGTATATTATTTATTTAATTTTTCATTATTCTCACAAATGTAGATATATATTACACTTTATTTTTATGTTTGTAGATGGAACTTGTAGAAGACGAAAACAATCGATGCAATCAACAAAACATTCCTCCAAATAACTCAAGTCATGGAAGTAGCTCGAGCACTGACAATAGTTCCAACGAAGAATGATTATCTATTTGGATATCGATGCAACTTGTTGTATTTTTTGAAGTAATTGTCTGTGAAAATCAAACATTTTAATTAATGTAATGGGCATAGTGTGTCAATAACAATCCCATTTCGTATGAAAAAGAGTCTCTTATTGATATATAATAAAATACATTTTAATTTATTCTATTGTGTTATCCAATGTCGTTGTGAAATATTATACCACTGATTAAATGTATGGATGATTAAATATTATAATGAAGAGATGTGAAATCTAATAAAATAAAAAATTAATCCAAACATCATATACAAATGCACTACTCAAATTTTAATTTATATGAATAATGTTATAAGATATATGTCGATTTTTCGATGAATAAAGAATTTAAAAAATTACAATAATTTCACTATCACAGGTTGATGTTTCCAAAAGAGAGAAAATCTCATACAAAAAATCGGTGCGTCCATAACATAAAAACGCACAGGTGCATTATGTTATTTAAAAGCATCGTGATGACATATTTTTGCATGATCAATGTATTTTCAGAAAACGACAACATCAAGGCGTTTATTTCTTCAAACACCGACATTGTTTGCAATTAACGCCTTGATGCATTATAACTCTTAACGCACCAGTGCTTTCATAGAAATAATACCCCAGTCCTACAAAATATTATTTATAGGCCCGATGCATTATGAAAACTAACAACACGGATCCTTTTATATAAATAACGCATCAGTGCGTTTATATAAACGATACACATAGATGTTGCAAGATTAAACAAACTCACCAACACAACAATTATTTTTTGCGTGCCTCAGTGTCGTTCCTTACAAGAATGCCTCGAGGCTTTTTTTATTTTTTTTATTTTTTATTATCTATTAGCACTAGTGTTATATGTATTACACACTGATGTTATTTGCATTCAACGCCTCAGTGATTGTATTTATGTATGTAGGACGATGCGTTTATATATGTAGCGCACCAGTGCTACTTGTTCCATGAAGCACATCATAAAAAAAAACAAAAAAACAAAAAAAAAAGCATCTGCTAAAACCTATGACCGCCTAGACTTGTTCAATGATGATGAAGATCAATTATAATCCCCGCTAAAACTTCCGCTACCACAAAAAATGTTTTAATAGATTTTTTTTTAACAATTTTTTCCAATTTTATAACACTAAAAACCTTTGTTATAACCTCCTCTAGAAGGTATTTTCATTGTAGTGTATCCCACAGCCTGTCAAGTGCTTGCTTTAGAAAGGGTGTTAGCTGTTGCGTTTCTTTCCCTGTAGATATGGTGACATGAGATACTATCAAATGCATGTTCAAGTTGTAAAATTTCTTCTAATATAGGAGCCAATTTGTCCATGTCACATAACAATGTGATAAGCTTTATTCCTTGGCAATCACTTTATTGGTTTCAATGAATAATGGCATTTCCACACAAAGTGCAACTATACTTTCAAATTTGTTTAAGAGAACCCCCCTAACATAGTTGCTTCATTTGCTTGCCACTTTTTAAGGCTCCAATGCCTTTCTATTTTCTAAATGCATGATTTACAAATATAATGTTAAAACTACACATGTACCTCATAGTGGTGAGTTTTAGTTAATTGTGGGGGATCACGCGGGGTGTCTATTGCTTACCCCCTTGACGATGTCTTCCACATTCCCACATGTTATTTGTGGGCATCACAAATGATTTTGGTTCTCTATTATTCTTTATTTTTTACCAAAATACTTATGATGAATAGAGACTTTGTTTTAAATTCCCAATGTTATATTTCACAAGGCTTTATTTTCATGGCATAAATCCACCTCTTGAAAAACATATAGCTCCCTAAGATCCATTGGACTCAATTGGATGATAACAAGATGGAGTCGAAAGCCAACATTTGGAAGCTTGTAAAACTTTCTACATATTGTTTGGGATAAGCTTATTAAATTCTTTGCATTGTAGAAATAATCTTTCAGTATTAAATTTTTTTGTAAGCTTGGTAGTACTACATCTTTGTCATGTTCAATATATCACCCCGATCAGGGCGGGGAATTGAACCAGTGACTCACATCAAGTAGTGCCTTAACAGAGCACCCGATCACCGTCTATCCAAGACCTTGTGGACCTTTAGTATAAAATTTGAGTTCATTCACTTGTTGGTTTTATGTTCCTAAATAGGTGTTATCACAATTCTAGTTAATGGTTTTAAGGCACTGACAGTTTTAGTGTCAGCGCCAATTTGTAAAAATAGTGTAAAAGCACTGACAAATAGAATATTAGCGCTATTGTAGGTTTTTAAAATAAAAATGCGCTGACAACTAAGGTAACAACGCAAATTTGTAAAGATGACCAATTAAACTCTGAAAATTGGAGAATCAGTGCCAAATGCAAAATTCAAAATTTTAATGTCCAAAACAAGGCGTTGATGGAGCACACACTAGTGAAGGAACGATAATCTATCAAGTGAGCGCTAACTAAGCAGATAGTTATTGTAACACCCTCCTCCCACATTTATCCAAGTTAACCAGTCCACTACGGTTAACATGTGACAAGAGGCTACTTTGAAGTGATTCAACTCCTCATGCATAGTTAAGGAAGGGGATCTAACAAAACCAAACCAATCTGGCCTTCCAACAAGCTACAAAACCTTCAAGAGCCAACCAACCCTTCCAAGTGACCAACCCTTGAGGAAACTTGACATTTCATTGATCTATACCTCCATCCACTCCCATGACAAGCCATGCATGTGATTGAGGCCTTCCAGTTGCTCCCACAACAAGGGCATGCTAGTGACTATGGACTTTTTCAACTAGTTTTGAGCCAACGACCCCGGATTATTTGCCACTTTTTTAGGGCCAGGACTCAGACCACTGCCTAGAACTTCATGAAAGTTTCAGAAATGATAAATGAAATTGGAATAAAGGTACTAATGCAAATACTTGATCGATGACTTGAATGGACCCCTACTAGCCATGACAAGCATTTCATCAAACAAGTCACAAATATGCAATCTATAGGTTATAACATCATATGTAGGTTATTGGGGTATCATACTTATTTGAGATTCGTAAAGAAGCATTGGGCCATATCACAATAGCTACATTATCATCTATTGGGTCATGTATTCATTGTACTTTCATTTACTAATAAAAACATGATGAGATCCATACATCAAGCCTGTCATAAAACATATTCATAACCAACATACAACCTAACAGAAATAACAAGCATATAACAACCATAAAATTCACATAGAAGCCAATACATTTACACATGAAATACAAAGGAGAAAGAGATATTATTAATGAATGCAAAAGCCAACCAAGTATGAGACTTCCACGAACCACCCGACCATAGATTGGCTGAACCAAATCTTTCTTTCAAACAATCACCCTCGTGCCATATTCCAAGCATGAATGTGGGACTCAAAACCAAACCAAACTAGGTTTCCTCAGGTTTTATCGCAATCCCCACAGGATCACTAGGCCCTAAAAAAGCATGGATGCCACCTGATTTCTCCACCTACACCATGAGGAATTTTCCTATCTCTAGTCTCTAGGAATTACCTATATCCCGCCATACAATGGTCGAGGATTCCTAGGCCTAATCAAGATTCTACCCTCCAGGCTTTACCATATATCCTGCCATTCACCGGCCAAGGATTCATAGGCCTGATCAAAGGCACACACCTCTAGGATTTACTGCATATCCCATCACTCACTGGTCAAGGATTCCTAGGTCCACCGAGGCACACAAAATCTAGCTTTACCACAATCTTAGTTTGGTCCAAGGATTCCTAAGCCTCGTGTTCTTCCTTTCAAAGACCACCTCACTCAATTTTGAAACCATCTAGAAATACAAACACTTTGCCTTCACCTGTTGACAGTCCAAACATCTACCCACAAACTTTGCCATGTCCTTCTGATAAAACTTCTTCACTGTTGTCAATGTCTTATGGTATCTTAGGTGATCTGAATACGGTTTTTGATGAAACTCCTGCAAGATAGTCTTCTTGATCTCATGTTATTCAACACATATATCTTGTCCCTAAATCTAACCAAACCATCTTTTGTAAGATGATAGTCCACACCCTGATCACCTGTACCCTAATGTAACCTGTGCATAAGCTCAATGTACATGTCATCTTGTTGTCTTGCCTGTAAGAACTAATCCTGTAAGTCTATCCCAAAAGAACTCATAGTTGCTATATGTTTCACGTGTATTCTCCTGCTAAGAGAATACATGAAAGGCTTTTAGAGTGGTAGGCAACTGATTAATAGTTGGAGAACCTAAATATTTCCAACAAGTAATATACATAATACACGTAGAGGCTCCTTCGTAACTGTGTGAAATAGTCATTTGGTTTTGACAAAAAAAGGTATTTGAAAAGCCAGTTGATGTGGGAGTCTAGGTATATGAATTTCAAGATAGGAGATAATAAGATTAGAATCCTGAGGATCAATTGCTCCAATAGCTTACAAAAGTAAATTTATTTGTGTTGGACATGTTTGCAGCACTTCAAGAGCTAACATTGTTGAAGGAGACATATCTAGGTCTTCAACAATGTTGTAATTTTGAGTAGCTCTAGCATGCGGGTTGAAAGCTAGTTTTCAATCAACACCTTTTGGAGGCAGTCGAATCATCATGTTAGGGTTTGGTTTCTCAATCTGTAATGGTTCAAAAGGAGGAGGAGGAATTGAAGTGGAAGGTTGACTAGATGAACTAGCATCATTTCCATTTACTACGTGACCCTTAGTGATCTGAACTTAAACAGGAACACGACAAATTATAGTTATAACCATAAATACAAAGATGTAGCAGAAATAACACTTCATTTAATTAATATCAAAATACTGAAATATGCTTAGAAACAAAATGGAAATAAACTAGCTCGAGCGATGGTAGCTTATATCTGAGAAGAGATGTGGCAACTACATGCCTCTAAAATGTGTTACAATGAGGCTCAAGGGCCTATTTATTATTTAACAACAAGGAAAACTCTAAACAACCAAAACCCTAACCCCAGAAGAGTTGTGTTGGACATAGGGGAGCCTTTCATCCCATGTATGTGGATGTTTTGAGCTGTACATGCGTAGAATGTGTACGATCATCATGTTGATGACCTCTGTTTGGCCATTAGTTTGGGGTTGTAATGTCGTGGACTTAGTAATTTTGGTATCCAGCATCAACCATAGACTTGACCAAAATGTAGTTAGGAATATGCTATCCTGATATGAGATTATGGATTATGGGATCCCAAAGTGTACCCACACTCGCTCAAAGAAGAGCTTAGCAGTGGCCTCTGTTGTGGTACTCTTCTTGCAGGCCACCATGATGGCCATCTTAGAGAATTTGTCGATGAACACGAAAACGCAGTTGTTTCCTTGCTTAGTAGAAGGAAGGCCTGACATGTAATCCATGGAGATGGATTCCCAAGGTCGACTAGGAGTAGGTAGAGGAGTATATAGGCCTTACTTCTTGATGGTTGGTTTGGAAATGGCACAGAAAGTGCAAGATGTAATGTACTTCCCAACATCCTGGCGAAGTTTCAGCCAATAAAGATACTTCTGCAATAACACCATACTCCGAAATGTCCAGTGACCCAACTGTAGTGCACCTCCCAAATCATCTTGACATGCTCACTTGAAGGAACATAAATGTGTCCCAGGTGGCATAAGAGTGCATCCTGGAGGTGAATATTTGGAACTTACTTCCCTTCTAGGAGTGTCTGATATGTGTTGCTGAATTCTAGATCGCTTTTGTAAAGATGTGGCCACCCCAAAGTCTAGTGCCCATAGGAGTCGAGCACACTGATCAACGCCATGACTAGTGGTCAGCTGAGGCAGTTTGCAACATCATTGTTTTTTCCCTTCTTGTACTTAATGTTCAAATGGAATTGTTGCAGGTATGTGGACCATTTTTTATGGTGATCATTTTGCAACTTCCCTTGTGTCTGTATGAATTGCAGGGGTCGGCGGTCTATGTGGATGATTGTTTCCTTCCCCATAATGTAATGCTTCCATTGATGGCAAGCCTGTACAATGGAATACATTTCTTTATCATAAGTGGGATACTTTTGGACTATGTCTGAAAATGTTTCACAGTGGTAAGCCACTAGATTCCCCTGCTGAGTAAGAACTACACCAATAACATAGACAAAGGTGTTTGTCCCAATCTCAAATGGTTGTTGCAGGTCTGTTACTGTGAGCATTGATGCAGAGCAGAGGCAATGCTTCAACTAGGAAAACACTTTCTGTTGGGTTTCAGCCCAAAAAAACATTGCTTTTTCTTTTCCCTTGGTTACTTGACTTAAAGGCCAAGTGATATGAGAGAAACCCAACACAAACCCGAGGTAAAAAATGGAAAGACCTAGAGAGTTGCGAAGCTCTGTTAGAGTGGTTCGGGTTGGCCAATCCCGAATGACTTGTATCTTGGTTAGGTCCGCATGCACACCCTACTCATCAATGATGTACCCCAGATATTGAACCTGGGTCATGCCAAAAGCGCATTTCTCCAAATTGGCACACAACTTGTGTTGTCGCAGGGTTTGAAGGTCCAGTCGAATATGGTGGAGGTGCTCTTCCCAACTTTGGCTGAAGATCAAGATTTCATCTATGTACACCACAAAAAATGCATTGGTGAAGGGTTGTAAGATGTCATCCATCGATCTCATGACGGTTGAGCGGGCATTTGTCAACCTAAAAGGCATGACCAAGCATCCGAAAAGGCCCTCCTTGGGTTTGAAGGCAATCTTCACACATCAAAGGGTTCGATAAGAACCTGGTGATTACTAGACTTCAAGTCAATCTTGCTGAAATATTTGACCCCCTTGAGCTGGTCCAAAATGTCATCAATTTGTGGGATTGGGTAACTATTCTAGATAGTGATCTTGTTCAACGCCCAATAGTCAATACAGAGCCTCCAGGTCTCGTCCTTCTTCTATACCAATACAATTGGGCTCCCAAAGGGTGATGAGCTTGGCATGATGTGCCCTTTATGCAACAACTCTTGAATCTTCCCCTTGATCTAATCGTTCTCCATAATAGAGTGTCGATAGATCATTTCATTGGCTAGCAGTGCACCTAGGGTCAGATCGATGGCGTGCTTGGTGTAGAGGTACCCCTGTAGGTGAGGCAAAAATGTCCTTGTACTCCTCCATGACTTTGTCCATCTGTTGCTGTTGCGCAGAGGAGCCATGTCTGGAAGTCGTGGCCACAACCTTCTTCTTTCCCTGAGGGAGAATCATAAGGAAAACAAATTTCTTGGTTTGGGAAATGATCTTACTGCATTGCTTTGTAGTGATCAAAGAGATGGTGGTAGGCAAGGCTACCTCTGGTCTCTTGTACAACTTATTTCCCAAAGTAATAATCACATAGAAAGGTCTAGACTCATACACATCATGTCGCTTCCACAAGTATGTTTGTTTTAATAATACATCACAAACTTCAAGAGGAGCAACATCACACGATACCTCATTAGTGAAGGGCTTGATATTATAGGGAAGGCGACACTATTAGTGATGAGCCTCATTATTGAGTAACTATATGGGCCTTAATTGGCCTTGATTCACCTCCTAACTTAGTCAAACCAACTATTCTCCCAACTTATTGCATACTTTTGATTATATTTTGTTTATGAAATGAGTTAGAGTTGGATATTTGGCTTTGTGGTCTAATGTGCATGTAATGCAGGAATAAGGGATGAATGCAAGGAACTATGGCAAAGATAAAGGATAAAAGGATAAATGCAAGGAACTATGGCAAAGACCTTGGGTAAAACTAGAATGGGACAAGGGAGAGTAACAATAGGAGGTAAATCATCCTCATTTACTACCCCTCCATTCAGATATTCCACCATCACCTCGGAGTGCACACAACCATCACTTTGAAGACTAGAAGACAACCGAGCATGCGAAAAGGACAAAAAACAATTTATCTTAAATTGGGAGCCAAGCCTCCCTAATGGGAAGGAAGTCATTAGAGACTTCAGATGTATAAATAAAGAGGCTTAGGACCTCATTAGGATTTAGAATTTGATTGTAAAACCCTGTTTTATTTCTGAGCTGCAAAGACTTGTGACAGTTTGCTTTGTAATCCATGGTTTTTCCTAATATGAATGAGTTCTATTTAAGCCAGCTCTGAGTTAACTCCGAGGGTTGAAGCTCTTGGGTTAGGGCCTGACCCAAGCAACCAAATCTCCTCTTCATTGTACATATCTGCTAGCATAAGATTTCTATTATACTTATTTTCTTAAGTAGTTTCATGGTTTGTTGATTCATTTTCTCAAGTAGTTTTCTGGTTCTATTAATTTGTTTGAATAACTTCCTGTTTCTGCTCATTTTCTTAAGTAGTTGCATTGGCTTTAAGTTTACTTCCATTTGTGTTTTTTAATTCACATGTTGGTTAGAGTAAAGATTACTATCAGGTTGTGCGCAGGTGTCTCGGCCTCATCTCCTCCCTCCGGGACCATGACTTGAGGCGAAGACCCTTCAGCAACCCCAAAAACATAGGTCTTTGGTTCTCACATGGGCTATGGAGTTCACTATTTAAAGCAGTTGTTTGTTGACCCACACTAGTTGTCTCTGTCATTTTCATTTGAAACCGCCTCCAGCATGTTCCTCATCCATCGCTTCATCGCCGTCTGATCACCAACAAACCTTCACAATCACTGTCTGATTCACTATTTTCTCCAACTACTGCCTCGCGTGGAGTCCAACACTCACTTTATGAACTTTAAGTCCCCACCGTCGATTTGCCTCGCCTGATCCGACAACCATCGCATCACCTCCACACCTTTAGGCACTTTAAACCCCCATTGTTGATCTGCCTTGCCTAATCTAACGGTTGTCGCTTCACCTGATCGCCAACTAGCTTGGCTGATCTCCACCCTTGATCATCCCCGCCTGATCCAACGACTATCGTGCGATATCGCGTGGATTTATGTCCGATCGTTATTCGCCTGAGGACACATGATGAGAGTGGTTTCTCCGTGCTGCGTGTCTCCTAGTTAGGCTAATAGCACAAAATTTTAGAAAACCACTTACAGCTTTGAGGGCGCGCGATAAACAACTTACCGCCCTCTAAACCCGCTCCGTCATTTCCGCACGTTTCTTTTGCCCGTGATCTAATCTCCGTCATCCATCTGCTGATTAATCATGTCCGTCCATTTATTGCCTTAGCCTCCGTGATATAATCTTAGTCATCCATCTCCGGTTAACCCTGTTCGTTCATCTATTCTCTCAACTTCTGCGATATAATCTCCACCATTCATCCTGTTAGTTAACCTTGTTTGCCCATTTATCTATGTAACCTCCTGTGACTGAATCTCCGCCGTTCATTTGCCTTTCACTCGACTGATCCAACGATTCTTATGCACTGTTGCTCCCTCATGTCCTCCTTTCACTTATTTCGACCTCCGATTGCTTTTTCCAGTTGAAAACCGATTTAGCCTAAGTTTCTTTGCTACACCTTAGTCTAGTTTTGATGCTCTTTACTTCTGCAACTTAGATAATTAGCATTAGGTTAGTGTTGATTTAACAATTCTGCTTAGCATAGTTGTTTAATTGGTTAGTTAGGTTATTGTGTAAGTTTAGCATTTCATGTTGTTTTCTTCATTACTGCAGTAGAGTAGCTCTCTCTTAGAATAAGTTTGCTCCCCTTCCATCAAAGAATTAAGCTTCTTCTAACTATATAGAAGTTTGGCTTGGAACCCCTAGCGTCTCTTGCCAGACAAAAAGTGACAACAGGCAGGACCTTCACTTCTACTTGTGCATATAGCACTATCACCTCCAAGTTTGTACGAACCCCAGGTTGATAAGTAAAGCTGGTAGCCCTGGGAGTTGCAGCATTATTATTGCAATACCTAGGCTCATCACTTTTTGGCGCCGTTTCCAGGGAGGTGTCTAAGTAGAAATAATTACTGCTTTCTTCTAGTCTTCAACTTTCTTTTCTTCTACTTCTTATCCTCAGTTCTCTTCCATTAGTTTATTTATACAAAAGTAATCTAGTTGCTTTCTTTCTTTTAGTTGGCATTATCTGCTTTCCTTTCTATTATGCAAGTACTTTCTAGCTTTAACAAAATCTTACAAAAACCACCCAAAAAGATTTCCTTTCATGCCTCGTAGGATTAGGGACAATTCAGGGAAATTCTTGTCAAATACCCCCACTGCATCCAACAGGCAACCTTCTCTCTTCTTCAGTGACGGTGAATTGGAAGACCCTTTAGGTGAGCAACCTTACCTATTTGAGGAACCTACAGAAGAAGAAGAAGAGGAAGAAACCATTCCTACTAAACCACTGGCTGGAAACCAAAATGATAGGGGAGATAGAGAGAGAATTGAGAGTTCCCTCCTCATCAGGGAAACCAATGGGGACATTAAGATGAAGAATATAAGCCCCTCTGCTCTACCTCATTTCCATTTCCTAACCACAGAGGACCCTGACACTTTCCTATTTGAATTTGCTATTATATGTCGAACCTATGACTATACAAATGATGAAAAAAAGTTACAACTATTCCCATCTACCCTCAAGGATGCAGCATTGCGCTGGTTCATGGGTTTACCTAGAGATAGCATCACAACTTGGGCTCAGATGCAACATACTTTTAAAAACAAATATAGGGACTACTATAGGTCAAAGGACACTAAAGAAGAGATTTTAGGATGGCCATAGGCTAGGATGAATCCCTAGAAGATTATGAAGAAAGATTCCAGCTTAGTTACAAAAGGGCCAGGTGCACACTTGACTCTAGGTCACTAAAGCTGGTCTTGCTTAGAGGAGTAAGGGAAGATCTTCTAGATACCTTAAATATGCTAGCAAGAGGAGATGTCTACCAATTACCCTATGAGGATATTAATATTGTCTTTAGAAACCATTCTAGGGCAGTCAGGAAAAAGGGTAGGGGTAGTCAACCTATGGCCAATACATCATCCTCTAACTTATCCATCAAGGGTGAAATTGGAAATATGCTGGAAGATTTCAAAAGTGACAAGATGCAAACTCTTGCCTTGCATTGGACACCTTTACATCAAAAGGAAGCAAGAGGAAGCAGAGAGAGCCTTCGCCATATTTTATCCTAGATGCACCAGGAGGCATCCCAGGGACGAATGTCCATTGAATTGTATTAATATTTGCTCAGTATGTGAAGAAAACCCCTCCACAGACAAGTGCCCTTCTTTACTTGGACTCAAAGCTGTATATATAAAGTTGCTGAAGGGGTCAGTGAGCAGATTTTCTACACCAACCAAAGGAGACCTCCTGGGCCTAGACCATACCAACAGGGTATTCAAGGGCCATCCCATGCATATTACAAGCCCAATCAAACCACAACTATACCTTCATGGGGACCCCCTGCTCATCCTTCTTGGTCGACACCCTATCCTTGGTCCTATGCATCTCAGTATCAATCCCAGCTAGCCAGCTAGTCATTTCAACCTTATCTTCAACCACAACATCAGTGGAATACCCAACCTTAGGAGTGGAGGTCCTAATTCAACAATGTTCTAGCCGTATTGCCTCCACCACCTACCCAACCACAACTCCTACACACTGCTCCACCTAAGCAACCCCAGATGCTTGCCCAGCCAAATCCAAACCTAAACAAGAGGCAAGCTTAATAAGCATACAGTGGAGAGACATCATACCTAGCTTATGCTGTAGAAATCTAGGAGATCAACCGAAGATTAGGGAGAATTCTCCCTGATAACCAACCTCCCTCTCCACATAGAGAGGTTGAAGAAGAAAAAGAGGAAAACAACCTTAAAGTAAATCCACCCTTTCCTGAGAGATTAACCCAGCCACTCCAGCCTACCCCAGAAGAAACTGAAATTCTAGGAGAATTGAAGAATCTATGTGTAAAGATCCCCCTTCTCCAAACAATCAAAGATGTTCCTATTTATAATAAGTTGATAAAGGAGAAGTGCTTCAAGCATCCAGGAAAAAGAAAAAGGGATGCCCCTACCATCAATGCCATTGGGCAGTTGTCTGACTTAATGCTGGGGCAGGTAATATGTCCAAAATATTTAGACCCTGGAATCCCTGTGGTAGATGTGCACATCAATGGCACCATTGTCCTACACATTCTAATTGATCTTGGGGTTTCCATTAATGCGATGACCAAGGACACCATGCTCAAGCTCAACCTCCAAGGGTCATTAAGGAAGACCACAACAGTTTTGCAACTTGTAGACCGTTCCACAGTCACCCCTGATGGAATTGTGGAGGATGTGATGGTCTCCATTGACTCTTGGAAGTACCCTACAGATTTCCTAGTTCTACAACCTAAGGCTAAGCTTACTGGCTACCCTCTCATCCTTGAGAGGCCATGGTTGGCCACAGTTGATGCTTACATTAGTTGCAGAGCTGGGAATATGACCATCAAGAATGGGCATATGTCCAAACAATTAGTCTATACCCTCCTGCTCAACCTACCCTAGAGCATGATTTACCTTTATGGTTAGAGGAGGAGGAAGAAGATGAAGTTTATTCTGCCCAACTTTATGCTTTTGAAACAACCATAGGAGGAGGACAACAAGATGAGGATGACTTAATTCAACACCTCCTCCAAATTCCAACTCCTAGTTCGCTGCCATTAGAAGATGAAGTAAAGGAAGCCTAGAACAATCATCTAGTTGAATTATGCTTGGCCAATCCCAACCCACTCCATGTCAAAACCATAGAATTTGGCCTAGAGAAGACTTTGAACATTAACCCATTTCTTTATGCTTTAGAAGAGGAAAAGCTATGCAACATGCTGAGAGAGAACCTAGAAGCCTTCTCTTGGAGCTATAAGGAAGTGAAGGGAGTACACCCCTTAGTGTGTACTCACCACATATACATCAAATAAGGTTGCAAGCCAGTCAGACAACCACAAAGGAGGATGAATCCAACTCTTAAAGACATAGTCAAATAATAATTGCAAAAACTGCTAGATGCAAGATTCATTTACCCTATCTCAGACAGTGAGTGGGTCTCTCCTTTAGCGTTAGTTCCCAAGAAAAATGGGAAGTGGAGGATTTGTGTTGATTATAGAGAGTTGAACAAAGCCACAAAGAAGGATCATTTTCCCCTACCCTTCATTGACCAAGTGCTAGATGGCATGGCAGGGAAGAAGTTCTTTTCTTTCCTAGATGGATTTAGTGGGTACAACCAAATCCATATCTACCTAGAAGACCAGGATAAGACCACCTTCACCTATCCTTGGGGTACTTTTTCCTATCGGGTCCTCCCTTTTGGCCTATGCAATGCTCCTGCCACCTTCTAGAGAGAAGCCTTAAGTATTTTTGCTAAATTAGTACATGATGTTGTGGAAATCTATATGGATGATTTTACACCGTATGGTTGTGATTTCCAAGAAGCCCTAACTAGCCTAGGCAAATTATTACACAAATGCATTGAAATGAATCTATCTCTCAGTCCAGAAAAGTGTGAATTCTTAATGACTGAAGGGACTGTGCTAGGTCGTTCAATATCTTAGTAAGGACTGCAGGTGCACCCAAACAAAATAGCAATCATTCAAAGGGTCCCACCTCCACAAAAGCAGAGAGATGTCAGAAGTTTCTTATGATTGGCTGGATAGTAACGAAGATTCATAAAGGACTTCAGCAAGTTGGCCTCTCCTTTGTTTGGATTGTTGTCCAAAGATTCTAAGTTTATATGGTCAAAGAGATATCAAGAGGCCTTAGGCATTCTAAAGGGTAAGTTAACCACTCCACCAATCCTTAGAGGCCCAAACTGGGCCCTCCCTTTTCATATTCATGCTGATGCCTCAAACAAAGCCATAGGAGTTGCCTTAGGTCAAGAAGAGGAGAAATTGCCCTATGCCATCCATTTTATCAGTAAGAAACTATCAAAGGCTGAGCTAAACTATACGGTGACCGAAAAGGAACTCCTGGCTATTGTGCATTCATTGAACAAATTTAGGCATTACATTACAGGCTATCAGACATTTGTGCATACTGATCATGCTGCAATCAAATATTTAATGAACAAACCAGATGTGTATGCTAGAATCATAAGATGGTTGCTTCTATTGCAACAATTTGATTTAACTATTGTTGATAAGCCTGACAAGGAAAATGTTGTTGCTAACTTTCTATCTAGAATGAATCTGCCTGCAGGTGAAGAAGGAATGGTGGATGAATAGTTACCAGATGAGCATTTGTTTTGTATTTCAGTTCTCTCCCCATGGTTTGCTGATATAGCAAACTATCTGGTATCAACACAGTTCCCACCAAACTTTCCCTCCAAAGAAAAGAGCAATATCGTCAGAAAGAGCGCCCCCTTCACCTGGATTGGGGGCAATCTGTTCAAACTTGGCCTAGATCAAATCTTAAGAGGAAGTGTAAGCGAAGAGGAAGTCTTTGACATCCTTCTAACCTGTCATGATGGACCTTGTGGAGGTCACTTTGCAGCAAAGAGGACAACATTCAAAGTGTTGCAAGCAAGCTATTATTGGCCTACTCTTCATCAGGATGTGAAAAAATATATCAGTCAGTGTGATCGGTGCCAGAGGATGGGAAAGCCTACTCTAAGAGATTAAATGGCCCTACAACCTCAAGTGCCTTTCGATCCATTGACAAGTGGGGCATGGAATTCATTGGGCCTATCAACCCTCCTTCAAAGCAAAAACAAGACATCATTGTGTGCACTGGTTATTTGACTAAGTGGGCTGAAACCAAGGCAATTAAGGCAACAATAGAAGGGAAGGTGGCTGAGTTCCTAAGGGAGAATGTATTCTACAAATTTGGGTACCCTAGAGAGACAGTCATAGACCAAGGTAGCTAGTTTACCTCCAGCATGATTGAAGAACTACTCAGCCATCACAAAATCAAGCATAGGACCTCCACTCCTTATCATCCACAAGCTAATGGATAAGTGGAGGTGACCAATAGGGCACTGGAGAACATCTTAACGAATGTAGTGAGTAGCAGTAGGAAGGATTGGGTAGAGAGGCTAGTTGAGGCCACCTCGGCCTATAATACAACATGGAAGACGACCACTGGATTTACACCCTATGAGCTAGTCTATGGTAAAAAGGTTGTGTTGTCCATTGAATTTGAATATAACACATTGAGGATGGCAGCCTGACTAGATTTAGATCTCAGTCATGCACAAAAAGAAAGGTTGTTACATTTGAATGGCTTGGGTGAATTTAGAATGCAGGCCCTCCTACATACAGAGATAGTTAAGCTTCAAAGGAAGATCTGGCATGACAAGCACATCAAGGAGAAGAAATTTCAAGAAGGAGACTGGGCATTGTTATATGATTCCAGGTTTAAATACTTCAATGGCAAGCTAAGGACAAGCTGGCTCGGACCTTATTTGGTGGAAAGATGCCATGACAATGGTTCAATGCAAATCAGAACTATTGATGAAGAAGCCATTCCATTGCTAGTTAATCGACACATATTAAAAATGTACAAGAGCCCTTTATCAAAACAAGAGTTCATTGACAATATCAATAAGACAGTGATAATGGTAGAGCAAGTTCCAGCTCCTCCCTCATTAGGTCACTGAAAAAGGAAAAAACAAAAGAATAAGGATTCAAGTGAAAACCTCCATGACGCGCCTGAGTCCCATCTTTGGGTTGAAAACCTCATAAGGTGGCCCAAGGATGAGAAAAATGAAAAAGAGTAAGAAGATCCCTGGGTGAAAACCTTCCTTGAGGCGCCCAGGGCAGGTAATTAGGGTGGAAACCTCTCTGAGGTAGCCTAGGTGTTTCTTTAAAAAATATATATATATAATAATAAAATAAAAAAAAGAAAAATACATAATTGTTCTTTGCAGGTAGGTGAAAAAGACAAGCAAGGAGCAAAGAGAAGATCTAGAGGGAACCCTGCCTCACATATATTCATCTCCTCCACTCCTTACCATGCATCCCTCCATCAATTCTATTATTTTTCACTTCATTGCTTCAATTCATGTGAAGATGGTGTTTTATAACATAATCACCTCAACCATTACCATCATCCCTGCATCCACATACACTCCTACTCCCTTTGTCCATTCATTACAACATCCTCACAGCACTAGCCATCAACATGATCAAGAAATTCTAAGCGAGACACCAAACGTTGCCTAGTGGTAATCCAAGAGCTCCACAACAGCAGCAACATCAAATCCAAGAGCTCTATAGCAGCGACATCATCAGATCCAAGAGCTCCAAAGCATCAGCAACAACATCAAATCTTCAGCCACAGACACCTGCAAAAGCTAATAAACCATCAGCAGGCAACAGAGGAGGAAGAAGAATTACCATCAACATCAACTCTGATCTTTGACAACTACAACATGGCATCAAGACCACAGGTAAGTATCCCACTCACTCACTCATATGCATGATTTGATCAAAACTTGTAAAGGTTAAGAGGTAGTTGGTTTATAAGAGAAAAGGTGGCAAAAAGGAAATTCTTTAATAACGTAAAAGAGAATGCAAGAGTCCATAGATACAATATTTTTATGGAAACCATTTGAGAATGCTTGAAGAACTAAGATTTGGGGTAGAAACACTAGTGCACCAAAGACTCAACATACCCTATTTCTTGATGCAATCGCTCATAGACTCCATCAACAAAGTAAAGGAAGGAAATTCCCAGCAGTTAGTTCACCATGGGTTGATTAGGATCCTCATTAAGGATGCCCTCCAAAACCCTAGTATCCTTATAAAATGGTCAATCTTCAGAGACTTACCAGCAAAGGATGACATCAAAACCCTCATCTATGTTGTTAGTCCTTTTGTCAGTGAGGAGGAGGCAAAACAAGAAGAAGATACAGAGCTAGATGGGATGCGATGAATAAAGAATAAACTAATATAAAGGAACATGCTGAAACACAAGGAGGATGATGCTGAAACAGAAGAAGAAACTGATGGAGATGAGAAAGAACAACAAAAGGAAGAAGATAAGAAAAACAGAGAGGACAACTACAGGAAAAGGTAAAAACCAGCTAGCATGTATGGCTAGTCTCTCCTTGGAGGCCATCCAGTGTAGAATGCAAGCTAAATCCTATGTTTTTTCTTCAGAGAACAATGGTTCCAATCTCAGATTAAAACACTAGCACAAAGGAGCACAATGCCATTTCAGGACTGCAGACAATTTATTGACCTTTGTGATCAAAGTGCACTAAAGGATGGGGCCAAAATGGCTGAGTTTTAATTGCATAACATGGCCCTCAAAGATATGAATATTTGGGATCCTAATGCAGGGCTAGGAGATCTACAATTAATGGTTTTGGCATTATGGATGAACCATGAGAAGTCAAGGGCTGCAGAGACAAAAAGACTATTGGCTGGAGAGAAAACTGAAAATAATCCTTAGCTAACGGATATCTTGGTTCCCAAGAGCAAGCAATTTCACATTTTGAGGATATGTTTAGGCTATCAAGAGATGATGATTTACATGCCTGCTAAAGGAGATGGAACACATTGCCACACATCTTGAAGATCATAGAATATCACTCCCCTCAAAGGTTGAGAGAGGCACTCAACAGGACACCTATGTATAAGCAATCAATGCAAAGGTTAAAGGTCAATTGAATAGGCCTAAAACTCAATCCACCACTACTCCTAGGGATGTTAGAGGGAAGAATAGAAGAAGAAGAAAAGAGGCAGTGGGAAGTAGTAGAAAGGAAAGCAGGGTTCTATAAACAAGAAGAAGAGACCACAACAAAAGAATGGGATGTCAGAGAGGCTACCAGAGCCATGAAGGACATGGACATTGACTAAGTTTCTCAGAGGATGAGCAACACTTTCAGTAGGGGGTGATGATGAGCCTCATTATTGAGTAATATTATGGGCCTTAATTGGCCTTAATTCACCTCCTAGCTTAGTCAAACCAACTATTCTCACAATTTATTGCATACTTTTGATTATATTTTGTTTATGAAATGCGTTAGAGTTGGATATTTGGCTTTGTGGTCTAATGTGCATGTAATGTAGGAATAAGGGATGAATGCAAGGAACTATGGCAAAGATAAAGGATAAAAGGATAAATGCAAGGAACTATGGAAAATACCTTGGGTAAAACTAGAATGGGACAAGGGAGAGTAACTATAGGAGGTAAATCCTCCTCATTTACTACCACTCCATTCAGATAGTCCACCATCAGCTCGGAGTGCACACAACCATCACTTTGAAGACTAGAAGACATCCGAGCATGTGAAAAGGACAAAAAGCAATTTATCTTAAGTTGGGAGCCAAGCCTCCCTAATGGGAAGGAAGTAGTTAGAGACTTCAGATGTATAAATAAAGAGGCTTAGGACCTCATTAGGATTCAGTCTTCTATTTTAAAAACTTGTTTTATTTCTTAGCTCCAAAGACTTGTGACAGTTTGCTTTGTAATCCATGTTTTTTCCTAATACGAATGAGTTATTTTTAAGCCAGCTCTAAGTTAACTCCGAGGGCTGAAGCTCTTGGGTTAGGGCCCGAACCAAGTAGCCAAATCTCCTCTTCATTGTACATATCTGCTAGCATAATATTTCTATTATGTTTATTTGCTTAAGTAGTTTCATGGTTTGCTGATTCATTTGCTCAAGTAGTTTTCTGGTTATATTCATTTGTTTGAATAGCTTCATTTTTATGCTCATTTGCTTCGGTAGCTGCATTGGCTTTAAGTTTACTTCCATTTGTGTTTTTTAATTCACATTTTTGTTAGAGGAAAATATTACTATCAGGTTGTGCGCAGGTGTATCGGCCTCATCTCCTCCCTCCGGGACCATGACTTGAGGCAGAGACCCTTCAGCAGTCCCAAAAACACAAGCCTCTAGTTCTTGCATGGGCTATGGAGTTCATTGTTTAAAGAAGTTGTTTGTTCACCCGCACTAGTTCTCTCTGTCATTTTCATTTGAAACCGCCTCTAACACGTTCCTCATCCATCACTTCGTCGCCGTCTGATCACCAACAAACCTTCACAATCACTATCTAATTCACTATTTTCTCCAACTGCTGCCTCGTGTGGAGTCCACCACTCACTTTATGAACTTTAAGTCCCCATGTCAATCTGCCTCGCCTGATCCGACGCCCATAGCATCACCTCCACACCTTTAGGCACTTTAAACCCCCGCCATCGATCTGCCTTGCCTGATCCAACGTCTGTCGCTTCACTCGATCACCGACTAGCTTGGCTGATCTCCACTGTTGATCAACCCTACCTGATCCAACGGTTATCGCGCGATATCATGTGGATTTCTGTTCGATTGTTATTCGCCCGAGGGCACGTGATGAGAGTGGTTTCTCCATGCTACGTGTTGCCCAGTTAGGCTAATCGCACAAAATTTTAGAAAACGACTTACAGCTTTGAGGGCGCGCGATAAACAACTTACTGCCCTCTAAACCCGCTCCATCATTTCCGCACGTTTCTTTTTCCCGTGATCTAATCTCCGTTGTCCATTCGTCAATTAATCTTGTCTGTCCATCTCTTCACTTACCCTCCGTGATATAATCTTAACCGTCCATCTCCGTTCATCTATTCACTCAACTGTCGCAATATAATCTCCATGTCCATCCTGTTAGTTAACCCTATTCACCCATCTATCTACGTAACCTCCTATGATCCAATCTCCACCATTCCTTTGCCTTTCACCCGACTGATCCAATGGTTCTTATGCACTTATTCTCCCTCACTTCCTCCTTTCACTGATTTCGACCTCTGATTGCTTTTTCCCTTAAAACCCAATTTAGCCTAAGTTTCTTTATTACACCTTAGTCGAGTTTTGATGCTCTTTACTTCTGTAACTTAGATAATTAGCATTAGGTTAGTGTTGATTTAGCAATTCTGCTTAGCATAGCTATTTACTTGGTTAGTTAGGTTATGGTGTAACTTTAGCATTTCATGCTGTTTTCTTCATTACTACATTAGAGTAGCTCTCTCTTAGAATAAGTTTGCTCCCCTTCCATCAAAGAATTAAGCTTCTTCTGAATCTATAGAAGTTTGGATTATAACCCCTGGGGTCTCTTACCAGACAAACAGTGACAACAGGCAACACCTTCACTTCTACTTATGCATATAGATCTATCACCTCCAAGTTTGTACAAACCCCGGGTTGATAAGTAAATCTGGTAGCCCTAGGAGTTGTAGCATTATTGTTTCAATACTTAGGCTCATCAATTAGCTGACGTGAAGATCTCATCCTTAGTAAGGCCAGCCAATGGTGTACGAATATGGATGTGTTGTCGTCGGTGGGCCTAGCCACTTCACGACCTCTGCTGAAATGAGGTTCTTTTTGTTGAAAAATCTAGGGCATTCAATGTTAACAATTTCTCTGTTGGATAATTGCTTGTGATATGCTTGTACTTCTTATCTTATGATCTTTTCTTTGTTAGCTTATTAATGTGCTTTTTTCATCAAGACAATTATCAAAATAAATAAAGACAAGTGACACAGTATATATGCTTCTCCAGCCAAGGCTAAAAGCTCTCACCTCTTGAGAGGAAAACCTGATCAAAAAATCTTCTTCTAGATCTTCGAATGATAAGTACCAAGACCATGACACTGTCCCTTGACTCTAGTATCCTTTTCAAGAACTTTGTCACTAACCATTTTTACTTCTTCTTTTTCACACTTCCTTCTACACTTCTCTTCACTGAAATCAGATCAAACTTCTTCTAGTTCTTGTAGTTGTTGGAAATACTAAGAAGGGGGGGGGGGGGGGGCGGTGAATCAATATTTCTTTTTCCCACTATTGTTTTACCAGTTAAAACATAAATATTCAGAACACAAGATGAACAACAAGAATAAATGCTTTTATTAATATAAATTGTGTAGTAAAATAGATACAAAATATAGATGGTTACAATTAGTTGCCAAGCTCCAACTTGGACTTTGGTGAGGCTCCAACCTCCAGAGCACCAACTCTATTTCGCCAAGACACCAATCTTGGACTTAGGAGCACAAAATCCCAAGGACTTCAATCCTTCCTACTTCTAAGGCATCAACCCCAAGGACTCCAATCCTACTTACTTCTGAGGCACCAACCCAAGAATTCCAATCCTTCTCACTTATGAGGCACCAGTCCCAAGGACTCCAATCCAATCTTGTGAAGGCACTTTTGGTAATAATATTCTGCTCTTAGAACTCTTCTCTACTGAGTTCTGTCTGTTTACAGCTTCACTGTAGTCTCCATGCTACAACATCAATGACAACCAATCTTCTTATGGATAAGTCTTTACAACTCTCCATACTGTCCACACAAAGTCTCCAATAGTCTTTGTGCTCTCTGATAATGTATTCACACAACTTTAGTCAGTCTATTATTAGCTGCACTAAACTCTATGTAAAGAACAACTTTTTGTTCAAGCTTATGTTCTCATTGTCATAGTGAATGCTTTAGCATGACTGTTTCTCTACTGGCTGTTTCTCCCCTTCGACTACCTATTGTCCTGTTGGTCCTTCATCCCTCTTTTTGTTCTGTTGCACCCTCTTTCTGTTCTGTTAGACCCTCACACGGCCTCTATTTCCTCCAGTGTATTTCAACAACGTTCAACAGCTGCAACAGCCTTCACCAACATTCACCATCAACTTCATACAACGCTTAACCACCTCTGCTACATCTGCTACCATACATTCTTGTTCTTCACAACACCAACCGCAACAACAGTTCTCTGTTTTTACTGTTTTATACATTCTCATGCCTTTGTCCATTCGTTTCCACTTACTCAATGGCTCTTTGGATTCCTCCTCGCTCGCTTGAGCTTCGGCTTCCTCAACACTCGCTTGACCTTCTGGCTTCCCTCCTCCATTCGCTTTAGCTTCCTCATGTTTACGATGTGCTGAAAATATAATGTCATCACGAAAAAGGTTGGTGTTTCAGCTACGCCGAAATGGTGTTTCAGCAACGCCAAAATTGGTGTATTGACAACTTTTTTCTAAGTACCGGTGTTTCAACAACGGAGAAATTGGTGTTTCAACAACTTTTCTCCAACTTTTTTCAACAGTGTTCAACAGCTGTTAAAGCATGCATACATGGGTTTTATAAGCCCGATAACATAACTGGATATATCTATATGAGTTCTACCCCTGATGGCTCCTGATAACTCTGTCTGCTTCCTCTGTGGCTCTGATGGCTCTGTTTGTTGTTAAATGCATCCATTGCTCCTCCGATGGCTCCCGATAGTGCAGTTGCACGCATACATTTGATTTCTGCTCCGGTAGTTGTTAAATGCATGCGTATAAGCTCTCCGATCACTCTGTTTTTGTGTTTCCTCCGTTTTCTTTGTGTGCTCCTCTTCATTGGCATATATATCTGACATATACACATATATGACTCCTCCAGCTGTTTGCGTCCTCTGGCTTGGCAGTGTCTTTCAAAGACCTCCTTGCATATATGAATGCCTCTCTTGCTCTGATATCCTGTAATATGCTTTGATATGCCTCCTTAGGTAACTCCTCTTTGCCTATGGCTTGGTTATCCTGATGGCCTTGCTCCTGTCTCTTCATGAATCTGCTCTGCATCCCCTTGGCTTCATGTCATCCTCTAGTATCCAGAATATTGCCATATTGACATCAATGACAACCTAGGTCAACAGTAGTTGATCTCAAATTTTTGATATCCTCATGAAGTATGAGGCTATTCCATCTTCCTTGGATATATTTCGTTTGTAGAGTTATTTCCTTAAGAAGATTAATTCTCCTGGGGTACTTATAGAAAACGAATCTACCAGTTTGTCATATATAAATTTTGCAGTTTCCAATTTTGATGCATATGGGATTAGAGAGTCTTTTATAGATTCTATAATAATCCTTTGGGATCTCACTTCTCCCTTCATGTATCTAGCATGATGTTGAGTATCTTCTTTTGGAGGTTTGGTTATTTATCCCTTAATGTGATCCATGATGTCATTCTCAATAAGATTTAGGTTAGTCCTTTTCTTCCATGCAAGGAAATTTATAGCCCCAACCAATTTATTGCTTTCCTTGCAAAAAGACATTTTGATATTATCAGATATTGTCATAGACTTACTTTTCAGATTACCGCTTGCTTTCGCCTTTATCTCAAAGTTGGTAAAAGACCTTATTCTTGAGTGATTGATGAGATAGAGATTGATTCACGATCCTTTGATGATATGATGATATCTGAAGTGCTTCTAGGGTTTTGATCTCTATTCCTGCTTCCTTCTTTGATCTAGGGTTTCTGTGATGTAGATCTTGATCTTGTTGATAACCTTCGACTTGATTTGATGCCCTCTTTGAAGATTGGTTCTTATGTGTTAACTTTCTTTGATTTCCCCTTCTTGTATTTAGCACCTAATCTCTGATACCATGTTGAGAAATCTAGGGCATTCAACGTTAACAATTTCTCTGCTTGATAATTGCTTGTGATATGCTTGTACTTATTAGCTTATGATATTTTCCTTGTTAGCTTATTAGTGTGTTATTTTCATCTAGAAAATTATCAAAATAAATAAAGACAAGTGACATAGTATACAGGCTTCTCTAGCTAGGGCCAAAACCTCTCACCTCTTGTGAGGAAAACCCGATGAAAAATATTTCTTCTAGATATTCTAATGATAAGTACCAAGACCATGACACTGACCCTTGATTCTAGTATCCTCTTCAAGAACCTTGTCACCAACCTTGTTTTCCTTCCTTGCCTTTATTCTTGATCTAGAACTGCTTCTTCTAGAGAAACTCGATCTATATTCCTTACATTGCACCTTCACAATTACCCTAGAGAATCTTGGTCTCTAGAGATTCTAGAGAAACTCGGTCTCTACTTTGCTACCCCAAAAGATTCATTCCTTCGATATCCTAGAAGAAACCTATTCACTGCCTCCTCTTGATCAAGAATAAATGACCACAATGGTACTAAATTCACTACCAGAAGAATGGGGTAACTTCACTTCGAGTTTATATGGGAAGAAATAGACTACTCCATTTCAAGATCTATAGTTGCTCTACAAGATCGAAGAAACCAAACTAAAGGCAAAGATTGATGCTAGACCAAGTGATCAGAGTCAAGCACATGCTACAATGACAAGAAGAAAGGGAAAATTTGGAAAGTTTGGTCCTCCAAAGAAAAGGAAGAACATGGATAAAATAAGATGCTATGAATGTCATGAACTTGGACACTATAGAAGAGATTTCCCTAATCGTGGTAAGGACAAGAGGAATAGAGAAGGAGCACACATTACTGAAGAAGTGAAAGAGCCTGAGCCAAAGAAGCTTAAGAATGAAGAAGTAAAAGATCTCTACTATGACTGAGATGATCTTCTTCACTAGAAGGTACTTTTCATTTATAGATAGGATGCAGTGTAAATAAGATAGAATGCATCAAATTAGAAAATAGCATCGTGATAGAAGCATTAGAAGTAAGAGCTCATGACATGGAAACATAAAGTATGTCTAGAATAAATTGTTTACAAAGAACAATAAGCTCTTAGGAAACATCTTTGATACTTATAGAAAGAAGCAAAGGTCATCATCGACTGGGTTCATCATAGTCAATAAAGAAAACATCTACGAGTGACGATATGAAACATCCGTAAGTTTCTTTGATGAAATCCTTATCAAAGGATTCACCTATTTAGAAAGGAAAGCAAGGTTTTCATAAGGAATTCCAACTCATGAGATTCAAGGGATGATGGTATGATGACATAAAAAGAAAGCAGGGCTAAAGGATGAAGTTCCTTCATTCAAATGAAGCTGCTACAAGAAGTATGGATGATCGAAAGGAAAGATGAGGTACGTATGCTTACACAGGATTATTATGAAAAGGTCATGTCATATGGTTGCAGTTAACTTGGATCACTATTTCCATCCTAGAAATATGATCAATAGAAGAAAGGATCTCCTCCTCCAAAGAATTGTAGCAAATCAACATAATATGTTCTCATATGAATCATGAGGAAGTTGATTACAATCAAGGAATTCTCATCGGAAGCTCCTAGGAATTAAGTGTGTGGGAAAATATAGGAAAAGATCGTGATAATATGCAACAAAGGAAGAAGGCATTCAACATCTGAAGTCCAAGAAGATTTGACTAGAAGATCTCCTGGAAGATTGTAAAGTCTTTGATGGAATTCAGAAAAAGATAGAGACCCTTGACAAAGGATATTAGTGGGAGATGTGTCAATCTACATGTAGGATGTTGGTACTTACAAGAAGATGTCATGATGAAATATCATCACAAAGGTAATTATGATTTGAAATGATTGATTATGTTTGAGCTAACATCTGGTTGGGCTTATATAGAACTGTTGAAGGGAAGATCTATGAATGACTTCCAAACAAACCATATAAAAGGATGTAATGTCCTTATGAAAATATGGCATGAAAGCAAAATGACATGAAGCAAAGCCAGATGGAAAATCTAATAGATCACTTTCTGATGAGTTGAGAACATGACTGGATCATGGAAAAAAGTGATGAATGATCTGTGCCCAATATATATAAGTTCCCAAAGGTTGAAGACTCTTTAAAAAATAAATACATCGAAGGAAGGAGTTGTTCATGCAGCTAGTTGTTTTAGGATCTCCACATGAAGAGCTACGATAGGTCCCGGCTAAGAGGGAGTCTGAGAAAGAAGTTTCTTACTTGGAAAAAACTTGGAAATTCCTAAGTTCAAATCTTAGGTACATTCCTCCATGATAGGAATGAGTACATTCCTTTAATGGAATAAAGCCTCTTGCTACAAAAAGGAGAGGTTGACACGTTGTTCTGATCTTCACTTGGGAATACAGAATGGAGGATTGTGTAATCATTTTGCATCTAATGCTCTTAGGGGATGAGATAGGGCATCCCATGAAAGAGTAGTCGTGGAAGACCAATATTATTTTGGGACTGGGGAGTCGAAGAAAAGAATAGTCCTTATGGATCATATCCTAAGTGAACCCAGGTGGGGTATGCTCCTAGAGAGACAATGATGAGTATGTCTATAAATCATTGGTCTCGCCAACATTGTGCTCTGATATTGTGGAGAGATAGAGTTTTTAGTCAAGGCTTTTATAGATAACAATATTGGTTGTTATGATGCTATACAAATGAGTTACAACTCTGAATTCTTCTTATGAGAGATTCTTCAGAATGAGAAAGTCCAAGGTACCATTATGAATACCTCCCTAGTTAAGAGGGAGTGTTGAAAGGTGTAACTAGGTTCGGTCTTCATAATGACATGTGATTATGATTTTATGTAATGAGATGTAAATAAGAAAAATAAAATTATTGGGTTGGCTTGCTTCATGGGTTTCATGAGCAAGGGATTTGGTTTTGAGTCAAGACTCCCATTGAGAGTCTTTACGATTTATCTTTCATCTAGCCATAAAATGTAAGGGTTATTGTCATGTAAATGAAGTCGTGTTACACATTGTAAAAGGTCGTCTTGTCTATATGTAAAGTATCCTCCAAAGAACTTGTCACCTCATCTCTTCAAGTCGGTCTACAATCGTTGAATAAGCTACAATAACAAGTCAGCCTACCTCCAACTGTCAAGTTCACCTAAATACCTAGTGAAGAGAGGTATAAATAGAGGAAGTCGACCTCCATTCCAAGCAAGAAGTTCGATCTAATTTCAATGAAGAGAAGTGCAGAATGAAGTGCGAAAAAGAGGCAGTAAAAAGGGTCTTCTCTAAGGCTAGAAAGGACACTCTTCTAGGGTAGCGAAGAAGAATATTTTGGGGCAATGAAGAAGCATCTTCACGAGTAGTGAAGAAGGATCTTCTAGGGCAGTGAAGAAGGGATCTTATGGATCAAGTGAAGGAGGCAGTGAATAGTTTTCTTTTGGGATAATGAAGGAAGGAATCTTCTAGGGAAATAAAGTAGAGACCAAGTTTCTCTAGAATACCTAGAGACCGAGATTCTCTAAGGTAGTTGTGAAGGTGCATTGTAAGAAATAGAGACCGAGTTTCTTTAGAAGAAGCAAAGAAGATGCAGTTCTAGATCAAGAAAAAGGAAAAGGAAGAACGACAAGGTTCTTAAAGAGGATACTAGAGTCAAGGGTGAGTTTCATGGTCTAGGTACTTATTATTTGAAGTTCTAGAAGAAGATTTTTTTATCAGGTTTTCCTCTCAAGAGGTGAGAGGTTTTGGTCCTAGCTGGAGAAGATTATATATTGTGTCACTTGTCTCTATTTATTTTGATAATTGTCTTGATTAAAAGAACACACTAATAAGCTAACAAAGAAAATATCATAAGCTAAGAAGTACAAGCATATCACAAGAAATTATCAAGTAGAGAAATCGTTAACCTCGAATGCCCTAGATTTCTCAACACTTTTGGCTCCCGCTGTTGACAATGAACTACAACGGAGAATCCTTCACCCACATTTGTGAGTGGAAGAGGTGTTGCCCCTGCTCTAGATCTTCAGTCTCATTCTTCTGGATCTTAGTGGTGGCCATGGTGGCACTAGGATTTGCATCAATGATCTGCTTCACTTTGTCATTCCCCTTGTCAAGTTTTGACTCAGAGTCAGAACAAGTGTCTAATTTGGAAGCCTTCAGCTCGACCACCAGTGACTGCTTGGCCCAACACTTACTTGTATTGTGAGTGGAGCTCTTATGGAGCTCATACCATTTTCCTATGTCCTTCCTTGTCTTCATGGTGTTTTTATTTTCCTGTAGCTTCAGTGAGTTTTCCTAGGTCGCCTCGCCTTGGCTTTGAACTTTTCTCTATGGCTTGGTGTGTCGTTTCCTTGCTTTGGATTCACAGATCCAAAGTCTTGCTTCTTCTATTTAGACTTCTACTCAATCTTGAAAGTGTATCGGCATGTTGTGTGAAGCGAAGATATGTTCAAGAACATCATCTCGTCCTGAATGTACTGGTGTAGACAATTGTGGTTCTTGAGTACCAAATTCCACTCAGAATCCTTGATACCCAACTTCGTGTGGAGGGTATGGAAAACATTTGTGAACTCTGGCACATCTTGGTCCTTTCCCTATCATAGTGTGGTCCACTTTATGTATTTATCTTCATAACTCCCGATAGGGTAATATTGTTTCTTGATAGCATCTCGGAAAGAATCCCAAGTGGGTGCAACTGAAAATAGTGAGGATTCCCTCTCATTATTTTGTTCACAATAGGTTTCCCTCCAGTCCTTGATGTGTGGGCGGTTTTGAGAAGTGAAAAAGTAATCTCTTCTCGATTGGAAAATTCATGAACTGAAAAATATCCTTCCAAGAGATTCAACCATTTATCTATGGTGTTTGCATCTATTTTTTCCTCATATATGGGAATATCTAAGTTAAATTGTACCTTAAAAGGAGTGGCACCTCCAGAGTGGTTGATGGATGAATATGTGTCTCCTGGGGGTAGTCGTCGAAGGATCTAAGAAAAGTTATCCATTATCACATTCCTTTGTTGCTCGAGGGCTTCTTCGAGTAACATTTTGAAAGGATCTCCTGCCCCCTCGTCTTTCTTTTATTCCACCATGGTAGATGTCAGGTTTTACGAGGATGATCTTGCAAAGGTTCAACCAATTCGAGCCCTAACTCCTTATACCTTGACCTTGTTGGGGACATGCAAAGAAAAATAAAGAAAGAGCAGACCACTATGATACCACTAATACGAACTTAAACTGAATGCAACAAATTACAGATATAACCATAAATACAGAGATGCAGCAAAAATAACACTTCATTTCATTAATATCAAAATGCTGAAATATGATTACAAATAGAATGGAAATAAATTAGCTCGGGCGATGGTAGCTTATCTCTGAGAAGATATGTGGCGTCTACATGCCTCTGAACTGTGTTACAATGAGGCTCAAGGGCATATTTATTATTGAAAAACAAGGTAGATCCCTAATCAACCAAAACCCTAACCCCAGGGGATGGAACACCAAGAGTTTGTGGGCCTCGTTGGGTTTAGTTGGGTAACCAACTTCTCGGGGTTGTAAATTGGTCATATTATCTCAGTTTGGCACATACAATACCTTGTTGGAAAGGTCTCTTCGAGTTCTAAAGGATTTACGGCATGCCCCTGCCCATGGCCACGGGCCTACTGTGGACCACAAAAAAAATGTTGTTTAGGGGGTCAAAACCACACTAGAAGTTCAGACTTGAAAACTGCTAAAAATAGTAAATGCTGAAATAAACAAGGAAATAAATTAAACCGACGAGAGGTCTAGGTAGAATAGGAGAGTGGCATCATCATGGTATCTACTGATGTGGAAGAAGAATATGGATTATGTGAAATCATTTTCCTATCTTGAGAAGGAAAAGGATCCTTCAAAATAGCGGGAGTTGGAGAAACTTTGAAGAATTCAGTAACCTCTGCCCGATGTGGGCATTCCTTCATATAATGATCTTCATTACCGATAATACAAGGATAAGCAGGTTTGTTTTTCTTGTCAGTAAGTTCATTTTTAGTCGATTTCTCTTTCTAAGAAGCATTTTGTTTTGTTTTACCTTTCCCCTTCTTTTTACCTTTGTATGGTTGATTCTTGCTAGTAGATGATTCTATGACATTAATTTCAGAAGTAGTTTCCAGAGAAAGGCTTTCACTGGGTGAATCTTGTATAGCCAAAGTCTAAGTTCTTTTATAATGCTTCTTTTAGCCTTTAGACTGAAGGCTAACATAATCAATTACACCATCATCGATATTATATCATGTAGGAGTTGAATCTGATTGATCTAAAATTTTTTGGTGAGGTAAATTTGGGATTTTCTTGTACAAGGTGTTAGATTGGGTATAGACTAAGTCTAAGTACTAGGCATAAGCAATTACCTACTCTTCTCTTACAATACCTCCTTTAGCAACATCCTTGGTAATATTGGGAAGCAACGATTTTGTAAACCATTCAACGAAAATTTGATGACTAATCGACGCCTACATCTCCATTCATGTATATGATATGAAATATAAGTATATTTCGATTGCTTTAGGGAAGTCAAAAACTCAACACCAATGTCATATTGAATTGGTAGTTGAAAATGTGTCAAAAATGTTATCACTAAATAGTTGAAATTATGGAAAGAAACATGAGGTAATTCAATGTACCATTTTTCTGCCAAACTCGTTAAAGTTTGTTGGAAAAGGCATAATCTGATAGAATCATTGATCAATGAATTTGATACACACTAGAGATGATATGTCATAACGTGATTTGACGGGTCCTCTCCCGATTTACCTTCAAATTCTGGTATATCACTCGGTAACTTGGTAGGAATCGCTAGCCAAAAAGGATAATAATAGATAGGATCGTTCATTATCTGGGATAAATATAGTAAATCTAAGGTTGTGATGAATGGTAACTGTCGGTTGGGTCTTGTTGTGGATTCTGATAATCTTGAGGGTTAATTCCAACCCCTGGAGGAGGATACCTAGGATATCCTGGAATGTGTGGTTGGTATTTGCATTCCTCCAGGGTAACCAGGGTGAATCATACTAGGTTGCAGTTGAAAAGGAAATTGATAAGTATGACCAGGGTATGGTTGACTCTAGAAAGGTGGAATCTGACCCATTTGACCCAAGTAATATTGCCCTTGTAAACATTGAGCTTACAAAGGTTGAACAAATTGACTTTGAACAGGTTGACTCAGAAAAAATTGACCTTCAAAAGGCTGGATTTGAAAATCTTGACCTTGGAAAGGTGGAATTTGAAAAGTTTGACCTTGAAAAGGTGGGATTTGAAAAGCTTGGCTTGAAAAGGTGTTTTCATTGTCCTTGTACTAGGTTGTCCGATAGGAAACTGCGTTGTAGACTGGACAGTAGGACCAATTCGATGAGTAGATGCTTGAGGGATAACCTGTGTAGGTTGTGAAAGAAGTATTTGAGGGGTAACTCGGACAATCATTTGTGATACTCCCATGATAGGTTTTTGAGGTGAAATTGGGACTGGTTATTGAACAATAGACTGAATAGGTGTTTCAGGTACACTTTGAACAGGTTGTTGAACCGATTACTGAATAGGTGCTTATGGAATTCCTTGGACATGTTGTTGAACATGGGTTTGTGGAATTCCCTGGATAGGTTGTTGGACAGGTATTTGTGGAATAGACTGTCTAGTAGGCTGAACAGGTTGATAAACTGACACTTGTGGAGCAAGTGGAACAATTTTTTGAGAAAAAATAGGGTTCGAAATAGTATTCGTCCAAGTGTAAGGAGTACCAATCAAGCGTTGAGCCACAACATGTTGACCCAGACTAAGTAGAGGTATCTGACCATAAGTTCTAGTAAAAGGTTTTCCTCCAGGTGTATGAAATGTTCTCACAACAGGTTGTCCTCCAAGTGGAGGATAAGGTGGTTTCCCCTTAGGTGGGTAATAAACACCAGTTGGGGTTACTTGAGGATTACCTAAGTTACCTGATACCATATGAACATATTGGTCTAATGCCAAAGGTGATTCATGCATGGATGTCATGCTCTAAATAGTAGATTTAGATAATCAAGATGACCAAGTAGAAACTAGAGGGGAAGGAGTAGCTCCTGAAAAAGTTCCAGTAAGTGACTAGTACCCAGGACGAGCTAAAGCACCACCATTAATAATGACTTCGAAGAGCTAGTAAACATAGAGGTATCAATAGGAGAAATTTCTAACATGGTTCATCTCGGTTCATAGTAAAAAGGAATGCAGTGAGGTGGAAAACTTTGACCTAAAAAGTCTAAAGGGGTAGAATACCAAGGATTAGGTCAAAAGGATAAAAAGGAACTCTGGGAAAAACTCTTGGTTCGCCAATTGTAGCTGGTGTACGAGGTGATTCTTCCTCCTGGTTCCCAGTAATATCTTCAATACTAATTAAATCAGGAGGCAGTCTGGTTGTAATTATATGTTTCCTTCGAGGTGAAGGTGGTGCAAGAGTAGCAATTATAATAGCTGAAGGTGACTCAAGTTGAGAAATATCAGACTCAGGTTCTTCAACTTCTGGTTCGGTTAGTTCTGTGTCTGAAACTTCTCTAATATCAAATTCACTTTGAATAACTTCGGTAATTTCTGGCCCAGAATCAACTAATCCTGTTTCTACTTCTTGGGTTGGAATCACTTCAGTACCATCTCAGATTCTACAATTGTAGATGTTTCGGGTTGTTCTGATGTTCCAGATCCTGTTGATTTTTACCTTTTAGTTTTAATATTTTCCAATTGACTAGGTGTAAATTCAGGGGGTAAACCCTACATTCTACATGAATGCCTTGGTGAATCAGCCACAATGAAATTTTATTAAGAAACCAAATAATATTCACAATCCACACCTAAAGTCTCTAAAAAATAAAATCAAGCAAATAACATGTGTTAGTAAATCTAAGGAATCAAACCATGAAAACAAGCTTTTCACAGTGAAGTGACTAGTTGGTGATGAAACCCAATGTTACACAGATCAATGTGAAAAGTGGCTAAAGATAGAGCGGGTGGAACCATTTACGCTGACAACCTGATTAATGTACATGATCCGGTGCAAGTAATCTTCATTTATGCCATCCCAAATGAAGAATACCCTCCAAAAAGTTCCAAGTGATTCTAGCCAACGTATGTTCCAGGTACAATAGAGACTTCCTCTCTGTCGTCACCTTGGGTAATAGCCCTAAGTTTATGGTCTCTAAGGTTACCACTTAAAACAATTTAACCTCGGGGGGACAATCGTAGATCAGACATACATGCAAGGGTAGAGTAACAAAGCTCAATCCACTTGAAAGTTCCTCAACATGGTTAATCTTAGGTTTACTTCCTAATGACTCCCAAGTACCTTTCACCATCGTTTTAATATGTATTAATCACTCAAATGTAACCAATGAAGTGGGGTTGATCACTCCACTGGGTCTGACATGATCTCGTGCTTAACTCCTTTGTAAGGGGAGCTTCCTAGAGACAAATTGTAGTAAATGGATTTACTCCCTATCACGAGATTCTAATGTTTGTTTGCAAATTTGGAAAGTTAACTCACCTCCCTATTCTAAAGTCGTACAACTTGATCTAATGTAGGTGGAAAAGAGCTATAAAATAATAAAATTTTCTAAATTGATTTTATTAGCGTTGTTTTTTTTAAGTTCTTACTTACACAAAGGTAAATGGACGTGAAACTGATGGCATTATGACTTGACGCAAAACCTTAAGGCAATCGAACATGAAATTGTAATATTTTCTTTTCATTGAATTTCTAATTGAAGTAAGGAGAGAGTCTTTTCAAATTTTCAATGGAAATGCAAGAACTCATAATTTCCTACTATATCCCTTTTCCTAAATGTAATTTTGTTCCGAATTACCCAAATGCGGAAATTAATTTTTAAAATTTCAATTCCCCCAATAACTCAAAAAAGCAAGAAACTTTCCTTTTGACATACATTCACTCAAAAAATTTCCAAAATGCATGAAGAAACCAATCAAAACTTAAAATGAATTTCTCCTAATGAATGTTATGAATTTAATTTTGTTAAGAGTACAATTTTGAAACACTTTAGTACTAAAAGAAAAATGGCTTTTTTGTTTCAAATCCAACATAAGAAGCACTTTACATAAAAAAATATTCATTCTTGAAAATCATTGCTTTTCATTAATGAAACAATATTTCACAAAAAAGTAAAATAAACACAATGTTTGATATGTTCAAAAGAAGAAAGATAGGAAGTAAAAAAAAAGACTAGCTGATCTTTATTTTGATAGATCCACAACACACCGGATGAAGCTTTTACCCTTATTCATGAAAACAAGAAAATTTCGAGCAAACTCTTTCACAACACTCCACTAAACTGACAGAGACTTTATGAAGGTGTAAACAAGTGTAATGAAGCAGAAAAACAAAATTTTCTAGACTTGGTGAAGAGAAAACTCAAATGTTCAAAAATTCCAGGTATGTGTGCAGACAATAGTTCAATCCAGTGTGTACATGCACTGTTTCTAAGGGCTAAGTGCACATAAATATGCTCTGTGCCTAAAGATAAAGTGCGCACGAGAGGAATTTTTTAGAAAAATAAAAACAATCCAAACAAATCATAAAATCGAAACTTTCAATATTTTCCAAACACTTAGAGAAGGCTATAATAAAAGGATCAAAAATCAAAACAAAGAGAATGAGACATTCCCCAGTATGGTCACCAATTTTTTAGGCGGACTAATCCCTCTTGCATATAAGATGGATCTCCCTGGATCTCACACGAAATCTAGTAACAAACAAGAAAAGAACTGCTACCTTTCCTTAGCTTATGATGAATTGAAACAAGTAATGTCAGGGATCACTTACCAGTTTGACGAAGTGCTTGTTGAAATCCTTTTAGTGCCTTCTACAGTTGGCCTCTCCTTGATGCTTTAGATATCTTTCCATTGCTTTCCACATCTTCTCCATGATGTTTCGAAGGAATCTGCATAGAAATAAACACACAAAGGATCAAAGCATCTAGTGTATAGAATGAAAGATAAATGAGACTCGTAACTCAATATATATCATACATTGAATCAATAACCAATCATAACCTATGTGAGTGATCAAGGAATCTCACAAATGATATCAAAATAGACATGATTTGTAAATAACATTTGCTTTTTATTAAATAAAATGGAGAAAAAACTTACAATCTTAATGTCTTGATGTTACAAGCCTCTTCCCAGAATCTCCAACCTTCTCCTTGGATGAAACGCCTTCTAGCCTTATTTTTGTAGCATAATCCTACCTTCAATAGTCCTCCCCAATCCGTTGGCCTGTGTTTTATTTATAGGCCAAGAGGAGGAGGTTTAGGGACCCTTCCTAAGGGATAAGATCCACAAATGGTTGTATAGGGGATCCACAAACAGAGGGAAGTAGCTCCATGATGGGTGGGATCGAACTTGAGTAATCATCAATTTGAAGCTGTTAGTTGCGAAATATTTGACTAACAAATCTTCTAGACTTTACTTTTTATTTTTTTACTTGTGTTTTCAAGTAATGTGCATAAGTCACAACGTAATACATAATACAGAAACTAACTAGGGAGCTGCGCAAGAAGTCAAAAATAGGTTTTTGAGTCTTGAGATCCAGGAATTTCATTCTCTTTGGGATTGTTTGGGTTCTAGCCTTGCAGGGGATGTTTTGGAACACTTTGATGGATAGCGAAAGATCCAAACTAATGGTCATTTTCCTAATGTGACAAAATTACATGTAACACATGCATGGATTAACCTCTTACGCACAGTTGTCGATTTTGAAAAAAAACACGTGTAAATATTAAACTTCTTTTTCCTATAATGAAAGAGTAGTAAACATATACTCATTAAATAAAAACAAGTGCACATATCATAAAGAATTCATTGTTTGTCTTGGAGCAATAACTCAAGGCTTCCAATTGTTAAAAATCATGTCTCATGCTAATCAGAGATTGTCGCTCTCAAAGTTTTAGCTGCCAAAATGAACAGAGATGCAACTATGGTGGACGACCAAAAGTGCAACAATTGATAATGTACCAGTGACAAGCATGGAAGATACTTGGTCATTTTCTCAACCTCTACATCTCCTCTTGAAGCCTTGAAATAGTAAACATAAATAGAACATTATATGAGCTCTGCATAATATATATATACATATATATATATATTTTTAATTGCAGGTGAGATGCATAATCCATTCCATTGCAACAACTTCCTATATACGTTAATTGCGACCACAAATGTATCTTGCCTTATATTGAAAACAATATGCATGAATATATATATATATATGTGTGTGTGTGTGTGTGTGTGTGAGAGAGAGAGAGAGAGAGAGTGTGATTCATTTTTGTAAGAAGTTCGAGACTATTACAAATATAAATGCATTTTCTATTAGAAAGAAAGATTCATTTGAATTTATACCAATTCATAAGTGATTATCTTAAATTTTGATTGCAAAGTGGCATTCATAGTGATACCGAAGACCTATGTTTGCAACAACTCTTATCAACCATGGTCTATATTTAACCTCGGTCAACAAAGGCTCCAGGTTAAGTTTTAGCGTCTTCTGTTTATTGAAACCAATAAAACCAATGATGACATTAGAAAAATTAGTGGGAAGCTTTGTTGTTACCACCTGTTCCTATTATCACCCCAAGAAACTCTCCTAGGTTGTATCTCGGAGATGCTCGGGAACATTACAAAACTCAACAAAATGTTGGAAATGGATGAATGGAAGGAATGATGTTTTTCCAAGCCAGATAACCACTTCTACTATGCTTAACTCCAGACATGGGTGAACACCCCCAGACTACAAGGCTTTAGGTCACCAATCACTCACAGTTTAAGGAATAGATGAAGATGGAGAATACTGACCACACTAACAGATGCACAAGACCATGTGATGGCTGGCTGCAACCAGTAAGGAGGTCTGCAAATCTATTTCTTAATACACAGACAGGATGACAACTCTCTAGCATTAAGCTAACAAAAACCTGCATAACATATTCAATGATACATACTAGATTCTAGCACAGAGGTGGGATGACAGCCCCGCAAATGCTAAATATCAAGAGCACATGAAAAATGCATAACAGGCATAGCCTAGAACAGAGAAGAAGTGGAAAGTGAGCAATTAACAGCAAAAGAAGTTTGTATTAGCTGAAAATGAAGACCAGACGCTGCAAGTATCACAGTAGTTATAGTCTCCAGAAGTTGAACCTTACATCAAAACCAAAACCATCAACCCTATTACATTCTGAGTTCTGGATATATATAGAGGTTGATTACAAAAATATCTGCTATCCTATGCGTGGAAGGGTCATAATGGACCACCAACCACATTAACTATCTGATATGGGTCTCTGATATAATCTACTGCTTTCAATAAGTGAATTTGACATTCTATGGTGTTCGGTTGTCCTTCCTGAACAGGTGGAGTATTGTTCAGAAGAAGCTCCATGACTGATAAATGCTTTAATTGCTCGAGGAGTGTCCTTTTGTTCTTCAATGATACATACTAGATTCTAGCACAGAGGTGGGATGACAGCCCCTCAAATGCTAAATATCAAGAGCACATGAAAAATGCATAACAAGCACAACTTAGAACAGAGAAGAAGTGGAAAGTGAGCAATTAACAACAAAAGAAGCTTGTATTAGCTGAAAATGAAGACTAGACGCTGCAAGTATCACAGTAGTTACAGTCTCCAGAAGTTGAACCTTACATCAAAACCAAAACCATCAACCCTATTACATTCTGAGTTCTGGATATATATAGAGGTTGATTACAAAAATATCTACTATCCTATGCGTGGAAGGGTCACAATGGACCACCAACCACATTAACTATCTGATATGGGTCTCTGATATAATCTGCTGCTTTCAATAAGTGAATTTGACATTCTCTGGTGTTCGGTTGTCCTTCCTGAACAGGTGGAGTATTGTTCAGAAGAAGCTCCATGACTGATAAATGCTTTAACTGCTCAAGGAGTGTCCTTTTGTTCTTCAATGATACATACTAGATTCTAGCACAGAGGTGGGATGATAGCCCCTCAAATGCTAAATATCAAGAGCACATAAAAAATGCATAATAGGCACAACTTAGAATAGAGAAGAAGTGGAAAGTGAGCAATTAACAGCAAAAGAAGCTTGTATTAGCTGAAAATGAAGACCAAACACTGCAAGTATCACAGTAGTTACAGTCTCCAGAAGTTGAACCTTACATCAAAACCAAAACCATTAACCCTATTACATTCTGAGTTCTGGATATATATAGAGGTTGATTACAAAAATATCTGCTATCCTATGCGTGGAAGGGTCACAATGGACCACCAACCACATTAACTATCTGATATGGGTCTTTGATATAATCTGTTGCTTTCAATAAGTGAATTTGACATTCTCTGGTGTTCGCTTTTCCTTCCTGAATAGGTGGAGTATTGTTCAGAAGAAGCTCCATGACTGATAAATGCTTTAACTGCTCGAGGAGTGTCCTTTTGTTCTTCAGCCATAGTGCTCTTGAATGAGGTAGTTGAAAAGTAACTATGTCGAGTACAAGTAGCTGACCTCCTTCGTCCTACGGGAATGCAGAATGGTTATGGATGCAGGTAGCATGGAGGAAGATCCACCATTGGATAGTGTGGATCGACGATGGAGAGCGCTTTGCAATAGCTATCAGGAGGAAGCATGAACAACAAATGTGAGCCGTTGGATGAAACAGACGGACGACTAAGATCATTTGATAGGAGGAATCGGGAGATGCAGGATCGGGCTAGACGGGGGCCGTCGAATCTTATACGAGCATATCTGACGGTGATGGGGAGCTGAAGATGCATGGGAGATAATCGGCAGGGACGGTGGCCTTTGTGGTGGGTGGTATTCCCCGCATCGCTTACCTGAGGTGAGTGGTTTACGTACATAGCCGAGTGATCACAATAGGAGGTTGACACATGGACGATGGGACAGGCGGAAGACCGTTGCGATCGCGAGTTATCGTGCGGGCAGGTTTTGGCAATGGGAGGTGCGATTGCCGTTGGATCGTGAGATGGACGATCGGACGACTGGAATAAATGCACATGTTTTCAGGACTGATGTGACAGGGACAACAACAATAACAATGCACGGTTATATGAATATAGTCATATGGGTTTAAACCTCGCACCCGGGGACCTGGGGAAACCTGGGTTTATGGAGAAATTTAGAGAAAAATGGAGGTATCAGGAGTTATAAGAGTGTAAGCAGAGTGATGAGGAATGGGTGGTGTGGTTGTTGCAAATCCCCTTTTTTATCATAGACAACCGATCAAGCCTGCATTTGACCTTCAAATGTTGAAATTAATAGCAGAGCTAACACTGGCTCCTTCTGGGGATGAGATCCTCCTTGTGAGGTCTCAAGAACCTGTAGATCAATGCCTTCCTGATGAAAACAAATTAGCAAAATACCTAGTGTTCCATTGGGCATGGAGTCTACTGAGCTTATACTAAACTGATAAAACGAAATATTTACAACTTTAAGGCCAAAAGACCTTAAACAACATAAATTTTCAGAAAACGCCCATTGACTGAGCCATAAAAAATAGTTTCTCTCCCCATACTTTTCAGTATGAAGGTATTGTTCCCTTGAATCTGAGAAATGATAAAAGGCCCTGTCCAGAAAGCATCAAACTTTCCATGATTGCCTTTCTTTTCTTTCAATGCATCCCACTTCAGGACCAAATCTCCAACCTAAAAATTATCTGATTTTGTCTTTCTGTCAAAAGCTTCCTTGATCTTTTGCTGATGTGTTGCAGCCCTTTCAACCAGCTGTTCTCTAATCTGATATACCTCTGCTAAATCAGTGATTCTTTGTGCCAAGACTTCTTCCTCGTTCTGCTCTTGTTGTAGAAATTTTGCCATGGGGAGAGTGAGCTAGACTGGAAATATTGCTTCTGTGCCATATACCAGCTTGAATGGAGAATTCCCCGTGGATCTTTTAATGGTCACTCTGTCAACCCAAAGTGCATATTTGAGCTTGGAATCCCAGTTCTTCTTGTTATCATCCAACAACTTCTTGATTATCCTTATTAAACTCTTGTTGGAAGACTCTACTAGACCATTACCTTGAGGATAATATGAGGTGGAATGAACCAGTTTAATACCCATTGAATTACACATTTCCACCAACTCTTTTGCTCTAAAGGCTGCTGCATTATCTGAAACTAATTTATGTGGACAACCAAATCTAGTAAAGATATTTTCTGTTAAAAACTTCATGACCACATTATGATCAGCCTTCCTGGTAGGGATTGCTTCAATCCACTTGGTAAAATAATCAGTGGCTACTAATATCCATCTGTACTGACCACTGGAATGTGGATTGATTTCTCTAATGAAATCCAAGCCCCACTGTTGAAAAGGTCCCTTTGCATGTATTGGTTTTAGGGGCAGGGACTTCAACTGATGTTTCCCTTCGAATCTTTGGCACCTGTCACAAGATTTAACAAATGAAAATACATCAAAAAACAAGGAGGGCTAGTAATATCCAACTCTGAGGATTTTATGGGCTGTAGTCTTCCAATAATGGTGCCCTCCACACATGTTGGAATGAAATTGTTGCATGAATTCCATTGCTTGTTCTTTATCCAAACACCTTAAAAGCATTCCAGCGGGGTCCCTCCAATAGAGCAAATTTTCATTAACGCAATACTTTGCTGCCCTGAGCTTTATAGTTCTAGCTTGACTTTGAGTACAGCTTGGAGGGATTTCTAGCTTCAACAAGGATTTGAATATTGTAGAATACCAGTCACAAGAAGCTAGATTTTCTGCTATTGACTGCTTTCTTTCTAGTTCAACTACTTCCTCTTCTGTTTGACCATTTCCTGTATCTGTGCTCATGAGATTAATGTTCATAGTTCTACAATTTACTTCAGTTAATAACCTGGCAAGACCCTGACCTCTGACAAGTTTGGTGGGCTTCAATTCTATATTAAACTCAATTAGTTTTGAAATCCTTCTAGCCCTTCTTCCATCAGCATCAGGTTGTGTTAGGACATCTTTTATTGCAACAAAAGCTACATATGCAATTATCTTAGAATACAGAATGTAAATTCTGAATGCTTTCAAGTACTTGATAAGAGCATATGCATGTTTCTCCATGATGTCATACCTCATCTCAGCATCCCTTAATGTTTTGCTGAAGAATGCCACTGGATGCTCTGAGCCCTCTTCATCTACTTGCAATAAAACTGCTGCAATGGTGTCTTCAGAGGAAAACGAAAATATATGGAACTCCTTGTTGTAATCTGGACTGCTTAGAGTGGGAGCTTCCATAATAGCCTGCTTAATGGAATCAAATGATTTTCTTGCTACCTCAGTCCATTTTCTCTCTGACCCATTCTTCAACATGGAGGTAATATGCTTCACATGTTCAGCAAAATTCGGTATAAACCTCCTCACAAAATTAATTTTGCCTAGAAAGGACTGAATGTCCTTCTTTGATCTCGGGACAGACAAAGTCTGTATGGCCTTTACTCTTTCTGGGTCAATTTGGACACCTGCAACAGAAACAACATGCCCCAATAGTTTGCCTTCTTCTAAAGCAAATTGTGACTTCTTAGGATTGACTAAAATCCAAAACCTCCTGCACTTCAGGAAAACTTTTTTTAGATGCTGCAAATGGTCTTGATGGCTGTTGGAGTATACTATTATATCATCAAGGTAGATGAGGACAAATTTATCCTTCTCTCCCACAAATGCTATATCCATAGCTCTCTGAAAGGTGGCTCCAACATTCATCAATCCAAAAGGCATCTTGGCATACATAAAAGTACCCCAAGGAGTGGTGAATGCAGTCTTCTCTTGGTCATCTGGATGCACAGCAATCTGATTAAAGCCTAAAAATCCATCTATGAAAGACATCACTTTGGCTCCTCAGACTTTTTGTAGCAAATGATCCATCTTTGGTAGGGGATAGTTGTCTTTCTTGGAGCATTTATTTAAGTTTCTGAAATCAACACAAAGTTTGATTTCTCCAATTTTCTTCCTCACTACTACTAGGTTGGCTACCCATTTGGAACATCTGAGAGGAACTATAATTTTGGCAGCCAACAACTTTTTAATTTCTTTTTCAATTAGAGGGAGGAGCATAGGATTTATTGGTCTCAGCTTCTGCTTGAAAGGGATAATGTTTTTCTCTAAAGGAATTTTATGTTGGATGATCTTTTTCTCATATGTTTTCAGGTCATTATACTCCCAAGCAAAGACATCAGCAAATTGCTTCAATAATTGGCAATATTCAGAACTTTGGTCAGCAGACAGGTGTGTGGACAGATTTATGTATCTAGGCTGACCTGGACTCCCTATGTCATGCTCACAGACTGTAGACTGATCTTATTTTTGGGCAGCCTTATAAGGCACATCATTCTGGTCAAACAGTCTTTCTAGAGGAATTAGACCCTTGGGAATATGATTGTAGGGGAGTTGGACAATGCTATCTTTGCCAATTTTATTTCTAAGCCGCGGTTGGGGGCTTTCTTCTAAAGCTTCATTTTCTTGGTCAATTTGCATATCAGAAAATTCATCAATGACTTGCAGGAACCTATTCACTTCATCATCATCTTCAAAAAATTTCCAATGGTGGACATTGTCAGGCAAGGATGATCTGTATTTCATTTGGACTGCATAAACTAGTCTGGGAGGCATGGGAGGGATAAACGTGCTAGCAGACACAACAAGGGAATCAACAAGATAATTTTTGGCTCTAGGAATGTATGAGATACAAAAACTATCGAAAGAATCTTTGAGTCTCCATACCTCATCTCTGTATGCTTTCAGCCTTGGGTGCTTTGCTTGAAATGTTATGTTTACTTGCTGAATGATCAGATCAGCATCTCCAAACACTCTCATGTTCTTGATTCCTCTGCCTTTAGTTGCATTCAAGTCCAATATCAGAGCCTCATACTCTGCTATATTGTTTGTGACTTGGAAGTCCAGCTTAAAAGACAGCTGCGTGCTTTTTTGTTTTGGAGATGTCAGCACCACCCCTGCTCCTGCAGTCTCCCTAGAACATGCTCCATCAAAGAACATCTCCTAAACCTGACTTCCTTGCTCTTCTTCGGCTTGAACAATTTGTTTCCTGAGCTGCATTGAGGCCTTCTAATATTCTTCTATTTGGAGAATACAAGCTCCAAAATCAATGTCCACAACATAAATAGGATGATTCGCAGGATTCTTTTCGTCACTGATGTTGTATGCCAACTGTGCTTCTCTGTATAATATCCTGCTCTCTCCTCCAAAAACTAGGACAGTAGCATAAGATAAATCATTCTGTAATGTCCCACCTAGTCTCTTAATCCATCCTCTGGACAACAACATGCCAAACTTGGGAGGGACATCTGCTACCACGATGTCCATCACCATGCTCTTCATGGGTAGTTGAGTTAGGATAATGGCTAAATCTTTTATCAGTCCCAAGCATTTTACTTGAATCAAAAGAAAATAAATCATGATAAGGTCAGGTGATGTCAAGGCCTAACTCTTCCATGACAGCTTTTGGCATTAAATTGTGGTTGGCCCCTGTATCTAGCAGGCAGTTGTGGAGGATTTTGTCACGAATGGTCAAGGAGACATAAAAATATGGAGAATTATTATTAGCAGGTTCAATCATGGGGCTAAGCACAATGGCAAGCTTATCATCTTGCAAATTGACAGAGTCAGTGGAGGTTTGTGTGGCTTTCAGCTCAAGAGCTTCAAGGATGGGCTTTCTAAATACTTCACTCTTTACAAGTTCAAGTAGAGGCACAAATATTTTTACTTTCTGGACTTCTGCTTCGAAACTGAAAGGGGAAGGGGACTTATCAGGACCTCTTACCTCTTGAACTGGAGCTTTGAGGGTGACTGGATCAGCTGATGGTCTCTTTTGTCTGGTATTCTGTGATTCTATTTGGACAACAACTCTTTGGGCAGGATTCTCCTTGACATTATTTGCATTTGACCTCAGATTATACCTTTGTTGTTCACCAGTCTGCAGAACAGATTCTCTGTCCCATTGACTGTCTTGTTCTTGCAACAAAGACTATTCGTATTCAGCTAATGTCAAGAAGGCAGCACTGCCTTTATCTTCCATGGAATGTATTTTGTCCTCATCTTCAATCTGTTCATCCTCCAGGACTACATTTTGAACAGGGGCTTTAACTTTCTGTTTTTCTTTTGGTTCTTTACCCCTCTGAATGATTTGTAATTGCTCATTTTCTCTTCTATATGGATTTGCATTTCTGGGAGAAAATGTGTTCTGCTGCCTTGTTTTTCCTGAGTTCTACTCAATCTTCAGCTTAGATATCTCAGCAGCCAATGACTCTATCATTCTAGTCATTTTATCTAGTTTAGGCTCTAAAGATGAGGCATAGGAAGAATAAGCCTCGCCTCTCTACCTCCTTCTGTCAGCATGACTTCTGAGTTTTTCTACCGCCATAATATTAGACTCTACTTGTAAAGCTGCATCTTCCATATCAGCTAGACTAGCACATCTTCTTTCTCTCAATAACAGGGAGAAATCAGAGTCAAAAGCATTGGCATAAGTGAGTTTGGCTGAAGTGGGGGTTGGCTTTACTTCAGATGGTATCTTACTGTACATTCTATTAAATCTTTTATTAAAATCAAACAAAGATTCCCCATTTTCTCTCTTCAGGCTTCCAAACTCAGTATGGTAATATAGCAAGTCTTTTTTATCTCCCCAGTGCTTCAAAAATGCATCATCTAAGGCTTCAATATCAACAATAGATCTAGGGGTCAATTCTCTGAACCACTTTCTGGCCTCTCCATCAAGGCTCTGGACAAAAACTCTCATCCACACATCATTTTCACTAATGTCTAAATTATCAGCATAACTATAAAAAGCTTCAAGATGTTCTTCAACCGTTACCCCATCTGTACCAGTGTACTTAGGCATGTATTTTTGGTATTCTCCCACAGGCATAGGATTCAAAGGAACAGGAAAAACTAGGGTTCCATACCTAACAGCTATAATTCTTTCCATCTTCGTGGGTGCTTGCTGGCCTACCATGACTGGGGTATGTGGAAGACAACTGGTAGGTTGAGTAGCATGAAACAATGAAATGGATGACAGAGACAAAGGGATATTATGGACTATATGGGATGTTATCTTTGGACTCAGATCCAAAGGGGAACTAACGGAGCAAGGATCAGTATGAATCTCTGCAGGTGATTCTTCACTAGCAATACAAGGTTCTAACTCTTCAAAATGTCTACTCTTAACTAAGACCTCCTCTTGCAGAGATACATAAAATTTCTTAGGCTTACCTGATCCTCATGCTCCTTTCTGTGAAGTTCTTTTTTATTTGACAATCTTCTCAGGGTCAGGCACTGGGTCAACTAGTGATTTCTAAGGATTTTTTCGAGTATGTCTCACAAACTGAGACAGAACTATAATGTGGAGTCGCCAAAGGTTGGTCTTCCTCCAGTAGAGTTGCCAGATAGATGATTACAATCAGAAATGTGCCTAGACCTTGTCTATCATCAAAGCTTGGAACTGTGTCATCTCCCAAGGAAGCTGAGCTTCAATCTCCTCTCCTCGGCAACGACGCCAATTAATGTTATCAACCCAAGAAACTCTCCTAGGTTGTATCTCGGAGATGCTCGGGAACATTACAAAACTCAACAAAATGTTGGAAATGGATGAATGGAAGGGATGATGCTTGTCCAAGCCAGATAACCACTTCTACTATGCTTAACTCCAGACATGGGTGAACACCCCCAGACTACAAGGCTTTAGACCACCAATCACTCACAGTTTAAGGAATAGGTGAAGATGGAGAACACTGACCACACCAGCAGATGCACAAGACCATGTGATGGTTGGCTGCAACCAGTAAGGAGGCCTACAAATCTATTTCTTAATACACAGACAGGATGACAACTCTCTAGCATTAAGATAACAGAAACCCGCATAACATATTCAATGATACATACTAGATTCTAGCACAGAGGTGGGATGACAGCCCCTCAAATGCTAAATTTCAAGAGCACATGAAAAATGCATAACAGGCACAACCTAGAACAGAGAAGAAGTGGAAAGTGAGCAATTAACAACAAAAGAAGCTTGTATTAATTGAAAATGAAGACCAGACGCTGCAAGTATCACAGTAGTTACAGTCTCCAGAAGTTGAACCTTACATCAAAACCAAAACCATCAACCCTATTACATTCTGAGTTCTGGATATATATAGATGTTGATTACAAAAATATCTGCTATCCTATGCGTGGAAGGGTCACAATGGAGCACCAACCACATTAACTATCTGATATGGGTCTCTGATATAATCTACTGCTTTCAATAAATGAATTTGACATTCTCTGGTGTTTGTTTGTCCTTCCTAAACAGGTGGAGTATTGTTCAAAAGAAGCTCCATGACTGATAAATGCTTTAATTGCTCGAGGAGTGTCCTTTTGTTCTTCAGCCATAGTGCTCTTGAATGAGGTAGTTGAAAAGTAACTATGCCGGGTACAGGTAGCTAACCTCCTTCGTCCTACGGGAATGTAGAATGGTTATGGACGCTAGCAGCATGGAGGAAGATCCACCATTGGATAGTGTGGATCGACGACGAAGAGTGCTTTGCAATAGTTATCGGGAGGAAGTAGGAACAACAAATGTGAGCCGTTGGATGAAACCGACGGACGACTAAGATCATTTGATAGGAGGAATCGGGAGATGCGGGATCGGGCTAGACGGGGGCCGTCGGATCTTATACGGGCAGATCTGACTGTGATCGGGAGTGGAAGATGCATGGGAGATAATCAGCAGGGATGACGGTTTTGGTGGTGGGTGGTATTCCCTGCATCGCTTACCTGAGGTGAGTGGTTTACGTACATAGCTGAGCGATCACAATAGGAGGTTGACACGTGGACGATGGGACAGGCGGAAGATCGCTGTGATCGTGAGTTATCGTGCGGGCAGGTTTTGGCAGCGGGAGGTGCGACTGCCGTTGGATCGTGAGATGGATGATTGGACGGCTAGAATAAATGCACACGTTTTCAGGACTGATGTGACAGGGACAACAACAATAACAGCGCGTGGTTATATGAATATAGTCATATGGGTTTAAACCTCGCACCCGGGGACCTGGGGAAACCTGGGTTTATGGAGAAATTTAGAGAAAAATGGAGGTATCGGGAGTTATAAGAGTGTAAGCAGAGTGATGAGGAATGGGCGGTGTGGCTGCTGCAAATCCCCTTTTTTATCATAGACAACCGATCAAGCCTGCATTTGACCTTCAAATGTTGAAATTAATAACAGAGCTAACAGTTCCTTTAAAATAAACTAATCACCATTGATCTAAAATAATTATGGGATAGGCAATTTTTCTAAAATAATTCCAAAATAAGAGATATGCTACAGGCTGGAATAACGAAGTTCCCTATTTATTCTTGTGCCATTTAATTACTATAAGAAAACTTGGCTCACCCTACCTTTTGCATATTTTGAGTCAGCTTAAATCCAAGAAGAAAGTCACTTTATTTAGACTCACTTTAACCTTTTTCACTTTCAAATAAACTTATATCCCAACTTAACAAGGGATTTTTTAAACCTAAGTGATCAAGATTTGGATTTGTTAAACCCAAGTGATCAAGATTTTATTTAAATTTTTATAACTGTGAAAAAAACATGCATGTTATGATGGGCCATAGAATGGTTCATAAAATATCTCATTAGCTTAACATATTATAATCCAATCAGCACATGGTGAGGTTGGTGAGGTTCTTATTTTAATTAGTGTAGTTTTTATTTTATTTTTCTTGGAAAGAAAAATAATCCCATCAAAAATACATCATTATAGCGGTCTCTTTTTTTTTAATGGTATAACTTTATTACAAACCCAGAGAATGATTTCGCATGGCTACTCTTCTAATTAGGGTTTACTCTATCCGGGATTAAGGAAAAAGAATAATTTAAATCCACCTTAAATTAAAATCTCTATTACGATATCATAAGTTGTATTTTAACCATCAAGGTATTGAAATATTGAAATGGTATATATGCTTCTTAACAATCAACTCATTAAGATAATATAACTCAAAACTTATCTTTGGAATTGGCACACGTAAGATTTATTACCTTTGGATATCTTGAAGGATGTAAACAAACAACAAGTTTAAGTATGCATAAATCCATCTTACTATGGTACATAGATCTTTTTAAATTTACATATAATCATGTTTACTTTGGAACTTCTCAAATAAGGGGAAGTGCAGAGATTGCCTCCCAAAAAAAGCAAAAAAGGAGAGAGGTTTTAGCTTTGAAATATTTTCGACACTATAGCATCCAATAGATCCGACATAATCAAGAACTGCAATACTTTAGGAAGACACCATTGATCCTCTTTATTCTTGATTGTGTTAAGTGTGGGTAGGATCAAGCAAAACATACTAAAATACAACAAAGTTCAAGGAATTATATAACAAATAAATAAATAAATGAACTTTCATGTATGGGCTTGAAATATTTTTTTGAATACTCTGAGCGCTCAATCCTGGATAAATCTAGTGTATTGTATGTTAGGTAGGAGAATTGTTGATGTTGTATTTAGAAATAACCTAAATATATATGACCAAAAAGGTTGCATGGATTAGTATACAAATTTCGACTTAGTTAACAACTTCACTAGAAGTGAAGTAACTAGTTAACAAGTATGATTCCTAAAAATCACATAATAAATATCTACCATTTATATAAACCTTAAATTTATAAGAAATAACATAGTTCCTTCTAGGCTTACAATCCAAAATGGAATTGATAGTATCATTTATTATTGAGTCTAATAGGGAAGATTGAATTTAATATGTGAATCATATCATCAACAATTTTTAAATGCATAGAATGTTACTTTGGAAGTATATGATAATAATAGACATTATAGAATCACTTTGGTTCGTTATAATCTTTTGTATATGAGTAAAATCATGTTCATTTGTGACAATATTGATTGTGATAGGTAGCATGGCTAGAGGAGGAGCAGGAAGGAGTAGGTCTGGTAGAGGGCACAACATGCCACCACCACAACAGTGAATTCATATCACCCCACCCAATGATGGGGAGCACATCTTAGCACAGGAACAGGTACCTATAGGATAAGTGTTGAAGTTAATGATATCATTCCAGCACATGTTGGAGGCATTAATAACCTATTTGGAATGGGAACAGGGAGGACCTATCACACAGAATGAAGGGCCCCAAAACCTTGCAAGAAATTATGTGTGTCGAGATATCAAAAAGGTAAAATTTCAAAATTTTGGGCGTCTGCAAATGGAAAAATTGTAGAAGAATGGCTAGAAAAAATTCCTATCTACTTCATCTTGAGGGACTACACCTCAAATATGAAGGCCAAGATGGGTGTATTCCAGTTGAAAGGCAATGTTTTACTTTGGTGACAAACATTATTACCCCAGTTGGGGATGGATATATTGGAGGTAACTTAAGATTTATTTGAAGAAAATTTTATAGAATTCTACTTATCAAAAGAGTTCATAAAAAAAAAAAAATGAATTCCATGCACCTAAGCAGGGTAGTGGCTCAATGCATGAGTATGAGGCTCATTTCATGGAATTACTTCACTATTCCCCTCACTTAAACACAAAGAATCACATATTGAACAAATTTGTGTATGGAATAAATTTTAACATTTGGGCTAATTTTGGGATCTTGATGCCCCACACCTTGCATGAGGTAGTACAATGGGAAATCATTTTTGAGGAATAAATATTGAGTAGTGGAATGAATAGGCCATCAAAACCTGCAGGGTCAAGAGTGACAAATGGAAACAACGGATCATACGAATTTTCAGAGGGGGTGTTGATGGTGTTGGAAGTCATCCCAATTAGACCACACAATGTTTGGAGTAGGAGCCCCAACCGGAATACGATCGATTGCTGAAGTGGTGGGTTTTAAGGGTATGCCTTGGATACAATAACAACATAGAATGATGTATGCATAACTTTGGGGAAAAAAGTGTATAACTTTATGAAGTGTCAAGCGAAATGCATGATTAGTTCTATCACACTGAAGGAAAAGAGAGTGGATCCATTAGAAGCTTGTAATAGTACTTAGCTTGAAAGGGATACATGAGTAGTGAAAGAATCATACGTTAACCTACAAAATATTTCCCAAGAGAACCATGATCGAAACAACATAACAACATTCAACAAGATTCATACTAAGGCAAACGAAATAGTTCATAAGTGTTAGCATAAATGAAATAACACATATCGCAAACATAACAAGAATAGTCTTACTATATCCATGACATATGCATGAAGATGTGTTGGCTCCAAGCTTTTATTAAAGTGAAAGTTCCAAACATACATATACAATCGAAAAACCACTAGTCCCAATATTGGAACATGAATCCAACGCATGCTCCTCCAAAGATAGATAATCTTTCTATGTTAAAGTAGAAGTCAAGGCTCTCAACAAAAATCCCTAGTGTTCGATCCTAAGCCAAAAGACCAACCAAAATCCCTTTACATGAGTTATGCGGGTATATTTATAAAAAATGAGATGACTATTCATCTTCCTTTGTGACTCTTTGACTTCCCTCATGACTCTTTGACTTATTTTACATAATGACTCTTCATATTCCAAATTGGCACTTGGATTTCCGCATACAAAAATATTTTAAATACAATATTAAAAATACCCATATGGGAAAAAATTAGAAAGAATCAACTAGACAAGCCTAATAAGACAAACATCATATCAAGCTTGAGTTTGGGAAAATTCAGCCCAACCACTTCAACTTGTGGCTTTTTGGTTACATAGTGATGTCAATATTTATATTGTGCAATGATTTCTCAAAAATTTGTGATGGGATCAAGCTGGAAGCGGACTCTAGCATCCATTTCATCTGGGTAAATGATCTTGGAACTAGTTTGAGTTTCCTTCTTCAACAGGAACAACATGGTGTTGATCTTGGCAAGGCCACCAATATACTTTTGCATATCATGCATGTTAGGCTCTAGATCTCCCTTGGTAGAAATATGTATGAATTGGTCCAAGTATTCATCAACTTCCGGTCTGACCTTGTTCCTGCCTTTAGATTTTGTGAGTGAGCCAACTAAAGGGATCTTATGTGATTTCACCATGAAATCCACACTGTTATACAACTATGCATAAGGGTCCTGATTTTGGAGATGAATGAGTTGAGCTATTTGTTACTTTGGATAAGCATTTGAACCTTTGCTTTCTCCAACTCAAATTGTTTCCTTGTCTTCTTTACCAACTCAAGAGATGCACCTTTGTACTACATTCCCCACTCATGCATAGTAGTGATGGTTGTATGAACAACCTTGAGAGCTTTAGCATTGTATTTTCATTTATGTTGCATGTCATGTAAGTGTAAAATTTCTTTGTGCATGATGACAAGATCTTCATATAAGTTCCTCGGGGTTTCTTCCAGTGTCGATACTTCACCAAGTATGGCTACCTTGACTTCTTCTAAATACACCTGTGCGGGAGTTTCTTTTTGGACCTTTGCCTGGAGTTGTTCAATATGTTTCCTTGTAGCCTCTAATTTCTTTTCCCTCTATTTTTTTTCCCATCAGATACTATGCATTTGACTTGAAGGCTCCTGCGAAGGCCAAGTTGGTTGCGGCAATGGCTTCGGGATTCTTACTGATGTCCATCACGATCACCTTTTCTTTGATGAAAGCAGGATGTGCGAGATCGTCCTGGAAGTGTTTCTTCCTTTCTTGTATAATATTATTTTGTAGCTCATCATAAGTTAAATTTTATATATCCATCATTGAACCTTCATCAAAAGGAGCAATTTCCTCTTCCTCGCTTGGAGCTTGCCCCACTGTAGGAGGGGGAGGAGACTGAGTGGTGATATGTTGCATGCAAGGCATGAGATTAAAATCTTGGTTTTGCTACTCCAATTCTACCTCAATATCTTGGATCACTATCAAATCTTCAATTTCTTGGGCAAGTCGCTTATCTTGCAACTGCTTAATAGTGTTGCCCCTATTATCTACCTGTCGTCATCCATGGGATCAATGTATTGGGACTCTCTTGGAGTTTCCTATTGTGATTATGTCGAACCTTCTTTGGTGAACACTTCAGTCACAACACTGGTAGATGTCCCATATACTAGTCATTAGTCTCCTCTTTCTCATGATGCACATGTGAAACTTGTCTCTCATGAAGATGCTTCACATAACTCTATTTCATATGGTCCTTCTTCCTCCATTCCCCCCATATTTCATTTTGATGAAGACATTATGGAAGCTATGACCACCCCTTACTATCCTTGGGACGATAAGCACCATCGTGCGTATTTCCTTCTGCACAAAACCCATGATCAATATGTTGTGGAGTTTAAAGACTTCATTCATGGTGAAGTCGATTGGTTTAGAAATCCCATTCCTGCACCAGATGCTTTCAAAGAAGGAAATATGGATAACATCTCCCCTACCATCAAAATTAACATTTTGAATAAAATAGGGATCATATAAAATATCACCTTGGGGGCACAATGCACACCAGAAAAAATTAATGCTCACACTAATTTATTCAAATAATTTCGTGATGTTTTCGCCTAGTCTTATTATGAGATGCTTCGGCTTGATCCCGCCATTGTTGAACACATATCAACACATGGCCAAAAGCAGATACCTATCCATCCTTCCAAGTGTGAGGCTATCAAAGCCGAAATCGATAAGCTCAAGTTGGCTGGTTTCATTTACACCATTGAATACACCACATGGGTGTCCAATCTCATTCTCGTCCTAAAGAATCAAGGCACCATTCATGTTTGCATGGACTTTCACGATTGAAAAAATCCTATCCCAAAGGCAACTTTCCCACACCTTTCATAGACCAAATCATTGATGAGTGTGTGGGGCATGAGGCTCTTTCCTTTATGGATGGATTCTCTAGATATAACCAAATACATATTCATTATGCTAATCAACTTAAAACCGCCTTCACTAGCCCATGGGGAAATTTTTCTTATATGATCATGCCTTTCAGTTTAAATAATATTGGGGCCACTTTTTAGCGTGTCATGTCCTACTATTTCCACATCTTGTATCATATTATCCTTACGTATCTAAATGATCTCACCGCTCATTCCAAGCTTCGATTGCCACACCTTCATGATTTGCGTACCATCTTCTTTTGATGTCGCAAGTATAACATTCTCCTCAATCCCCTTAAGTTTGTCTTTTGTGTTCCTTCTAGCTGATATTTTGGCTTCATTGTGTCCAAAGATGATATCGGTCATGACCCTCTCAAATTTCAAGCTATTCTCAAACTTCCTCCTCCTCATACCCTTCGCTAATTGCAAAGCCTCCAAGGCAAAGACAACTTTCTTCATTGGCTTGTTCCTAACTATGCCACCACTGCACATGGATTTCTTAGAATCCTTCGATCTAACATTCCATTCATTTGGGATGACCAAGCTCAATAGTCTTTTTATGCCCTAAAACGTGCTCTCACTTCCGCTCCCTTGATCAGTCCACCCAACTTTGAGAGGGACTTCATCTTGTATATCTTCGTTTCCACCTATTTGGTTGTCAGGGTATTAATACATGAAGATGGTTCTAGAAATGAGCATGTCATATATTATGTCAGTAAGAACCTTAACGATCCACCTGTTTCCTATTCACTTGAAGAAAAGTTGGTCTTGGATGTTGTGTTCTTTGTTCAAAATATTTGTCATTATATCCTTATTTGTACCACCAAATTTGTGACCAATTCCAACCCCATGGCCTTCCTGTTGAGTTGATGGATCATCAATGGGAAGTGCACCCGTTGGATCGTTATCCTTCAAGAATTCAATCTCAAATTTGTCACACCTAAGGGTAAGAAAGTTTTGGCCCTTGCTAAATTCACTTATGAACTTCCCACTGCTGCACCTAATTCTCCAATAAATGATCACCTTCAAGATGAACACTTACTCACCATCGCCTTAGATGATCCTTGGTATGGCGACATCCTTACATATTTGCAAACCCATAAATTCACCCCCATCTTAATCATGATGATTGATGACACATTTGACATCAATCCCCTCACTATCTCCTCATGGGTGACAATCTCTATCGTCGTAGTGTCGACACTTTCGTTCATCGATGTCTCACGCATGCTGAAGCTGAGCAAGTGCTTAATGCCTATCACGATGGAGCTTGTCGTGGTCACCTCTATGGAATGGCCTGCCCAAAAAATCATGCGCATCAGTTACTTTTGGCCTTATCTCTTTAGCGGTTGCATTGAGGAAGTCAATCATTGTCACAATTGCTAATTATTCTCCCCTAAGGCTTGAGCTCCACCTGCTCCCCTCCATCATGTCATCGCAATCAATCCTTTCTGTAAATGGGCTATTGACTTTATGGAGTTTCAACCCCCATCTTCTAATAACCATAAGTATATTATCTAGTCATTAACTATTTCACCAAATGGGTTGAAGCCATGCCCACATTCAATAACACGCAACTACTGCAACCCTCTTCTTCTTTAGGGTTCCAAAACAACTGGTCTTTGACCATGTTTGACACTTTGAAGATGAGATATGGTGTGATTTATCCTCTTTGTTGGGCTTCGAACACCAATATTCATCATCTTATTACCCCCAAGGCAATGGTCAAGTTGAACTTGTCAACAAAATCCTTAAAACTATGCTTCAATGGACAGTGAATAAACACAAGACCAACTGGAATCTTATGATCTTCCCTACTTTGTGGGCCTACAGAACCTTTGTCAAAACCACCACTGTGTTTACTCCTTTCCACCTTGTTTTTGGAGAGGAGGCAGTCTTACCAATCGAGTGTGAAATCCCCTCCCTCCACCTTGTTGTCGAACTCCTCCAGGACACCCAACCTTTAAAACAATGACTTATCATGCTTGAGCACATCAATGAATACCATTGTGTTGCATTGCAAACAATTGAAGCGGAAAAAAATGCACCAAAGCTCGGTATGACCGTAAAATCCACCGTCGTACCTTTCACGAAGGTGACCTTGTTCTCGTCTATGACCAAGCTCATGATGTCCTCAGGCATGGGAAGTATGAACCATTATGGCTTGATTCTTACATCATTTGTAAGCATTTGGGAAAGGGGGCATACCTTTTATAGGGTCCAAAAGGAGAAAACCTTCCTAACCCTCACAATGCACTCTATCTGAAGAAATTCTACCCATATCATTTCCCATTGAAATGCGTGTATCTTTTTCTTTTTCTACATATAGGTAGCTTGCATCCTCTATCATCTCATTCGTTGTCTTCTTGTGTCTTTCAGATGGATCCAACATCCACACCTCATATCGGTTATGCCAATCGTGCGAGTCGATTCTCCAAGAATCTAGCTTCGGCAACTTGTACCATTTTCACCCCTTTGCATTCATTAGTTCACTCCAATGGCGTCTACATCGGATTTTCCCCCAATAACCAGGATGAATATGATGTTGCGATAGGTTTGTTAGTCAATGCCCTTGATCATCACAACCTTCACCTTCATTTTTGTTTTGAATCCTTGCTACTTGTCATGCAATTAAATAATGTTTATCATGTGCATAATCCTATCCTATTTAGAAAATATTTACGAGTTAATCTTTTGGCACGTGAATTTGAATCCATTACATGCAGTAATGTTCCTAGAGCATAAAATCACTATGTAGATACCATCGCAAACAACATTATAGATTAGAATTTATCACATGCATATACAAGAAGGCAACCATAGCATAAACAAATGGCCAACCACAATCATCACAAAAAGATGCATAACCATATTATGTATCATAATATGCAACATATGGTGTTTGGAGTCCACTACTCTAAATACATCCAACATGTCCATAGCATGTTACAAAACAAAAACAGGTACCCACATGTACCTATGCATAGTCGCTCCTGAGCCAATGGCTCCATACTGACAGTTTGTAAGTCTCGAACTGCCTTACCGACCATAGCTATGTGCCTCGTGATACCTCGCCATTTTGAGGGAAAGCCATTGCACTCATCCGTATACCGATCTTCTAAATCATTCCATTTGTGCTCTATTACCTCGGTCAGTAGCACGTTGATCCTATGGGGGAGAGCCTCCAGTAGGGCATCACTATCTAATCTTTGTTGTGATGTCGCACCACTCTGATATGTAACCCCAGGCATTGTGGCTTGGCATGTATATCCTGTCAACTTCACCGATGTTGTATATGCATATCATAAGTTTGGAAATCACTACTACATACATACATTTTCTAAACTCTACGTGCAACCAAAATATAACAACTTTCACTTACCATCTAGACCCCATGCTCGTCCTAGCGAAAGTGGTAAGTCAACATCTCCATGATAGTTCATTCCACTATACGGATAACATCTATGTACAATGGCATATAGTTCCAATGTGCAAAGAACTAATGGTGGAACACCCATCTGACCCCACTTCCTCCACCTCATCACAGTAGCTACCCCCAGTAGAGCACCTTGGCTCTTGTGGGCCCCCATCACAGATCTATACATGTGGTCAGATGGTTGGGATCTTCTTAAAGAAAATGTTGAAAATAGCAACAAGAAATGATAAAAATATAACCCAGAAATTCCAATTTAATTTGTCCTTGAATTAAACTATGAATTAAAATTGAATTCTATTCTCATAGAAACTTGTAAATAGTTAATTAAGTTTAATTAACTTAATTAGCTTAGGAATTCGAGTTGGAAGTCTTTTTGAAGTCATGTATATGTTCTCCCTATATTATGGGGGTCTAGGATGAGTTAAGTATGAGTTGTAATTACTTAACTTAGTTTACTAAGTTAAGTCCAATTAAATTAGTTCCAAACTGTTTGAGGAATTAATAGTGAGTTAATAGTCAGTTGGTGCACTAATGCATTAACTAGTGCTACTCCAGTGAATTGAAGATTCCCTCATCAAAAACCCATGCATGTTGATTCTAAGAAAGACCTAGTTAAGACTAGAGTGCAGGGTCAATGTACTATTTATTGTAGAATTTTCTGAGTTGTACAGATGGTGCACGCAATCAAGAACTGAACCTAGAAGGGATTGCGCAATTTTGGATGCACTGATTTCCCTTTAAGATGGGCTAATCATCCATAGGAATTGCGCAAGGAAATAGGGACTTGGAGAGCTAGAGAATTGACTAAGTGTTGGCCAAGAGTTTTCTTGTGAGTTGGAGATTGATTTTACTGAGTGTTGGGATTGCTCTTTAGATAACAAGCATTGTATTATCATCTTGGATTTCTAATTAATGTAATACAGATAGTAGGGGTTTTGAGCTCTGGCTTTCCCCGAATATTTATTGTGTTATGTGCCATTGGTTTTTCTTCCTCTTGCTATTATTTTTTTCTTCGATCTATTGGCTTCTGTTAGTTGAAAGTAGAAGTAGATTCTTGTCCTGTGCTTTAGGAAATTGCATGAGCTTGTGAATCTATAGGATTTTCTATATAAAAATAAGAACAGGAATGTCCCAAATGAACAATTATCATTGGTTCATTGCCTGCATAGACTCAACTATCATTTCAATGATGACAACATCATTTGGGCCCACCCATAGTAGGTCCTTTCCAGTACACTGTCCACAAGCATCATTTTCCCCCTAGTGATGTGATGAAAGGCATGACTACCCAAAATCTGCACCATTGTTGTGGTTGTATCTCATGTCTCGAGTCTCTCTAAGTCACTGATTTGGATGGTTGTGCCCTTTTCATGAACACCCGGTATACAATGATGATCCGCAAACTCTCCTATATGCCTCTGATGAGAAAATACAGGATGTATCTCTCCCACCACCCCCAAAGGTGGCAGCCATGTCAAAAAGTATATGCCCTGAATAGTGATCTTGATCCTATGCCCCTATACCACAACGACCTCTTGATCTAGATCCTAGTAACTCGCAATCCTGGACAACATTGGCTCACCATCCCTCATCAAGGGGTTCTCCAAGAACTTAAATGCCCTATACCCTGCCATAACCCCTCTAACTATTTGGTTCCCCTGAATCTCAGCATGAAGAGTTTCCAAATCTTGTTCTCTACATACCATCTTTAGCTCTGCCATACTTGCAAAATACCACTGTGTTTTGTCACTTCGGAGTCAAAAGCATACACTTTTGATTCTTAGCTTCAACTTCACAGAGACCCCCAAACATTTTTTCCCTTTAGCCCAAAACATAGTTTTTCCCTCAAATATCCGTTGGACGCACTTCTTGTCCCAGTTTTTACGTTCCAGAATGAAGAACAGGGTCCAAAAAGTGTATTGCGACCGTAAGGAAGAGTAGGGATTCCCCTAGTAAGATGAAGCCCTAATATGAAAGTTTAATCCACCAAAATTGATGAGTAAGGTTAGGCCACCTACCTCCAACTCGTAGATCTGAATTCTGATGGTGGGTTTGTTAGCTATGATCTCCTCAATATTTAGGGCCTTCTTCTCCTCTCCAAATTCTCCAACAGCTCACTATGCAAATGAATTGGATTTGGGGGCAAGAAGCCCTCCTATAGGGAAAACCCTTATTGCGACCAAACCGTAGCTCAGCTTGACGAGTCGTCAAAACCGTTGGAAAGCTCTCACTAACTTCTATAATGGGTCTCTTTTTGTTTTTGGTAATTTGAAACTTCACCAAGAAGCCATTTTTTCCATGAGGTTTCACTTTACTGCCTTTTCAAATCGAATTTCTTCATATGAGTTGCATGTACTCTAGTACCACTTTTACATTTGCACTTGTCGACTCATGTGTCAATTTTCATCACGAGTAACCATTATTTACTCATGTTTCTATGGTCCCCTCTGGGCCTCCCCCATGTGCCAACATCATTGAGTCACCCTTGTTCAAAGCATCAGAGAGGAGTCACTTGCACATCCACAAATTCTGTTCTAAGTCCCACTAATACCAATTGTAGAGTTCCATCCATCTTTGTGTTGCATTCATCCCATTTTGCTCATATTTGGCCTCCAGCTATACTGCTTTGTATCTGAAAATATTTTGTTTGAGTTATTAACGATCCCCTCTGGAATCGAGTCAGTCATTGCCAAGTCAACCATGCATATTATGCTCTAACGGGGGAATTTGTCAGCCCATCACTCATCTTGTTTCCCTCCATCACCATCCTTGGTGTCAGTCCATCAGTCACCTTACTATGATCCCTCATGCCTTTGTTAAGGATTCCTCATTGCCTCAACTCAAGGGGGGGCTCTTCTGTTGACCTCAGCACATTTATTCCAAAAGTGTGGTCGAGAGGGTGGTGTACCTTGGTTCTAGATTTCATCCTTGTTCAATACGTTGAATCAAGCAAAGGGAATCAATATTTCCCTTTGACTTGGTTGTTTTTCACGTGCTCGACTCCAGCTTATTATCGCACGATTGAGAATTGTACACCTGATGGTCTGATGATCCAACAAATTGTACCAGTGTTTATCTGGTGTGTGTGTGTGATATGTTCCAACTCTCATGAGGGGTGGCCCTTCAAGTATCCCACCACATGCTCGGATGGCAGCAGATTATGATCCAGCCTTAGATTTAGTTCCACCGATAAGATGGCTCGATTTTCGCTGCTTGCAGCGCCCACAACATGCATGTCTCCTTTAGATGATCCATTCAAATCTTCAGAGCCCTTCCTTATTCAACAAGTCTTCTTTGGTTGTGATCCCCCCTCATCATGTCAGCGTGAGGGGCATTATATATCATGTACTCAAATTTTATTGTATACAGTCATGGCTTCTATTTTCCAGGCACAATATGTATATGGGACTCATTGTATTATTATATCACAGTCTGGCCCATTGATAACAACATATCATGTATCATGTATTTTGTAGCTCAGTCCCACATTTTTGGGCACACCATTATTATTTGTACTTAGTTATCTCGATGGCTATGGGTATGCCTCCCTCGTCTCATTTGAGATCATGTACTCCAAAATAAAAAGGGACTTATATCAGATTGGTAGGTCTCACACCCTCCATTACTATGTCCTTCCTTGTATTGCTTCAGATGTCTCTATCTCTCTTTGACTCCTCTTTGGTGTCTCGTGGAACTGTAACCTACAACGAATTTCGATCATATGAATTTCTCCTAACACTCATACATTGGGGGCGAATATGTTATCACCTAAAAATGATCACCTAGCCATTTCTAACTAGGTGGATCGAAATACACCATATAAGATTAATTTTACTATAGTAAAATCACTTTCATCATGGAAAATAATTTAGTAAACCATTTTTATTAAATTATTCCTGATTAAAATTAAAAAAACCCATGAGAATAATTGAATAAATCATTATTTACTTGATTTTCTCTAGGAATAATTATTTGAAAATGATTCCTTTTCACATTTAACTAAATCACATTGGAATAATTAAATAAATCACTATCTATTGATTATTCCTTAATTTTATTCTTGGAATAAGTGTTAAACCATTATTTAATAATTATTTCAATTTCACATATTTCTTAATTCTCGCGAAGTGATTAATAAATTATTTTATTTGCTATTTATTTCTAAATAAAGATATTTGACCATTTTGAATATATTTTCCCTTTCCAATAAAATATAATAAATTATTCATAACAGTTAGATCTTGATTTGGTCAATAATATTTTATTATTTCCCATTTTCGAGATTAACCCAATACTTTATTATAAATTAGAGAGATTTCCATTCATTCTTCACCATGATTACTATCATTGTGACCACTATCATCTTCTCACCTTCGAACTCCCACTTAAGTTCCATTCTTTGTTTTGGGTTTTTCACACACTGAGAGAAAGAATCAATAGTTGAAGCACAAGGACATCAAAGGACCCATTCCGCAACGCAGGATTTACAGACTCTTGTTGTAGATATCCTTCACCATGTGTTTTTAATAAAATATTATTAATTTAAAAGTCTTTTTCTATTCGGTTATTACATCAGATATCTTTTGTTGTTTTTTGTTTTGGAACGCATACAATTTTTTTGTTGTAGGGTTTTCTCGTTTTATTATTGCAAATTTGAAGCATATACAACCACATATTGTCGTTAGGGTCACTTGTCACCAGTGACTTAAGTGAAGTGTTTTTGTTACATCTTCCTGAAATCTTTACACTAACACGCAAGAACTTTTCATTGATTATTGTGAGAATTTGGAGGAAAACTTGAATCGAAGAAGGCTTGTACTTTTGTCATATAGTGAATGTCATATATCTCAACAAAGCCATGAATATTCAGTGATGAGATCTCAAATCTATGACAATTGTTGAGAATTTATACCCCAACTCACCCTATGCAAAGAAATAGTGCCATTGCTCACTGTAAGAATTTGGAGGACAATGCAAACCTTAGAAGAAGACTCATGCTTTTGGCACACAATGAAACTCTTCCTAAAACCACAATTTACAATTTTGGATCATATACATATGTGAATTTCCACAACCCCTATTTGGAAAGTTTTCAAATTTTCCACAAGTCTTAAAATATATTTGTAATTGTAGAAAAACTAATATTTTGTGAAATAGATATTGGTGACGAGATAAAGTTATATGTCAAGTTAAATAAAATCACAATTTCCATCCCCAATCAGGGTGAAAATGGCGGCGAGGAGCGGAATCAGAGTAATGACAGGTAGGGGCTATGATAAGCCACATCGCATACGGAGATCATGGCAGGTGGATAGGACGGGTGGCAAGCTGAGCATCATTGTCAAGAGCCGCGGAGAGGTAACCATGAAGGCCAGAGGTGGTGCAGGAGACGGTGAGTTAGTGATGGGACAAGGTTTATCTGTCATAGCGCTAAACCGAGGAGGAGTGAGTAATTATGGTACATGCAGGCGATAGAGGAAGGCAGTGCAGCAGCACAGGGAAGGGTGGTGAAAGAAAGGAATTGGAGCTGGGAGGAAGTATATGGATTGGAATGCAGCTAATGACTGCAGTGAGAATGAGGACAAACGAAAGGATCGGGTGACCAGAGGAAAATTTAAGGCAGAGAGGAGACAACAGAGAGGTCGACCTCTCGTCCCCAGGAAAACTAAGCGGAAGGTAGCGGAGAGGAAAACGAGGAAAGAAGGGAGTGCTATGGGCAGAGGAGGAAGCGCTACGTGGAAGGGAGGAATTCTGGTTGATTCCTGGGAAGGAATGGAGTAAAACCAGGTGGACAAGGAGGAGGCGCAGTCCATATCATGGCTGCCAAATGTAGACTAGGAGAAACGAAATGATGAAAGGGAGGGCTCCGGAGGACAGGCAACCAAAAGAGGTAGGAACTCGAGAGAAGAGAGCCAGAGACCGAGGAGAGGAAGGCAGTCTGGGAGCCACCTCAGGGATAGCGGGCCAAGGAAGTAAGGGCAAGGGAGGCATCAAAGCTAGCGCTGGACGGGGAAGAGGCCGTCGAGGTAGAGGGAGAGGCCGACAGGTTGATCATCAGGAAAGGAGCCCCCCACCACCGACAAGGAAAAGACGAGGCAGGAGGACGTTGAGGAGTCAGGTTCAGCAGGCGGAGATGGCGTACAGTGAAGATACGAACGCAGACATCAGGAGGATAATTCAGCAGCTGGAGGACGAGGCTACTCAGGAGCAGTCGGAGCCCGAGATGGACGATTGGGAATATCTTTAGCCAGATTCAGGGAACACCTGAGGACGTATGTCCCTGTACAAGAAAGCCCTCCATGTGTATTGGGTAATGAAGAGGTTGATGGCAAAAGCCATGGAACAGGTAGCTATGGAGATGGCTGAATTGGCTTAGGAGATCCCAAACCTGAAGAAAGAGATGAAAAACCTCCAGATAGCACTTCTTATGCAGGATAACAAGCTTGACGAGATACATCAGCAGCTAAAGAAGCTTGTTCCTGGAGCAAAGGAGGAAGATAGCCAGTCGGGGGCCATGGCAGAATGATCTTTCAAAAGTGTATGACGTCTCCTTAGTTAGGAAGCTGAGAGCTTGCTCTCCTTTTGTTATCTTATAATGCAGTTAAGAAACAGTGTCAGTCTCTGTGAATGTTTAGTATATCTAGCTTGGACAAGTAGGCTCAGTATTTTCTGTTTTTGGATGGCTTTTAAAAACCTAAGGTGGCCAACAGACCTGGTTTCCCTTCGGGGCGGGTTGAGGCCATTGTATGTCTGTACCGGCTTTGATTTGAATTAATAGAATGGTACCATGTTAGCTTACAAAAAAAATAAAAAATCACAATTTCCAACTTTTAATCCTATGACTCTATTACTCTATAAAATCATTATTTGAATTAGATAATCAAATTTGTTAGTTCAACTTTAGAATGAGATATGGAGGTATTACTCTACACAACCCCTACTTAGGTTAGACTGCCAAATTTATAAATTCATATTTGAAATGAGATATGGAGGTAGCTGGTAACTCTCTAGAGAATTAATCTATTTCAATTACATTAAGATTGATAATGGTATGAAGTTATATGAAAATATTTCCTTGGAAGTGAATCAAAGCAAAGGTCTCTTAAAAAGATTAATTCTAGTATAGTACACCTCAAAACTAGCCTTTGGACTAGGAAAACACAAAATTTAGACGGAAATTTTGCTAAAAAGCAAATCATTTCATCAAATTCATCAAATTCATCAAAAATGTAAAAAAGAAAAACCTACAACTTTTATTAATGTGGTGAGAAGGAAAACCTAAAGGCACATCCAATAACAAAACTAAATTGCATTTCGAAGACAATTAATTATATTTGCGTGAAACAATAACCAATATATGAGAAATCAACAAAGCTCTCCAGTGAATAAACTTTGAAAAATTAATATCAACATTGTGAGGAGGAAAATATAGGGGCCTCTCCAATAACAAAATCAAAATGGATTTTGAGGGCATCAAAATGTACTTGGCTGAAGCAATAACCAAAACAACGGATATCAACACAACTCCCTATTGAATGAATTTTGAAACAATGGATATCAACAAAAACAAAATACAATCTAACAAGTGTTATCTAAGTCTTTTACCATTTGGCTTTTTCCTTCTGAATCCAGTAATAATTTTTTTTGCCCAAATCGTGAATTTTATTTTTTCAATTTAAAATTTATTTTTGAATACATAATTGGATTCAGTGCCCTGAAAAACCCTTAGAGCACGCAACTTATGTAGATTTCACAGCTCAAACTTGTAATTTCAACAAATATTTGACCGTTATTTCAAACAAAATTGACTAGAAAATATGCCGAGAAAAAGACCAAGATATAGAAAATTTTAACTACAACCATTCTAACATATTAAGAGAATAAAAAGATAAGCCTCAAACCTAAAAAATGAAAATAGTTGAACTCTAAGGTTCATAAAAAAATAGATCCTCCGGAAGAAAAAGTTCCAAATAAAAAGAAGATTTCAAGGGGTTGAAGATCCCTTTGTCAAATCCCAAGCATTGAAATGAGAGGGCTCATTTAAAGCAAAAGTAACAAGCCAACATATCCAAGAAGTTAGTCCTAATTTAATAGCTTGAACAAAACAAATTGTTTAGATCTTTACGGTGACATATCAAACAAGGAACTCCAAAACGTATCTCATTTTAGTATTTCAATTATCTTATCGATACTTTTGTTTTTAATTCTTATACATGCAATATGTTGTAACATGTCTCATTTTATTGTTTAGGTTATATGATATTTAAAGATATTGTATGTTACATGTTGTATTTAATTTTGACTTCAAGATTGATATGTTTTTTCTTGGATCATTTTTAAATATATGAATCTTACAATGCATATGTACTCACTTTTTTTTGGTTTTTTTTCGTTTGTTAAAATGTCTATGACTTGTGTGATTAGTTTACAGTGTACGAAACCATGACACGTGGGAATCTTTCTCTTTTTGAAAGTCAATTCCAATATTATTAATTGAAATTATTTGATTTAGACCATAGTCAATTTATTATCATTATCTAGTAATGGAAAAAATGACTTACCCTAATTACCAATTTCATCCAGACATTGTAGCCATTAGAAGGAATAATGTTATCAATTCTTTGCAATTATGGGGCTTATCCTCAACAAAAGAACATGCACACTTCATATGCCTACTTACAGTAGAAGAATATTTTTAAAATACATCTTCTGATTTCATGTTTTGCTAATTTCTATTCAGCTTCTTTCATTGATGTCAATGATACAATTCTCTCAAGCGAAATATAATCTCCCCATAAATTCCAATATTTCACATGATCCTTAGCATCGCTTGTGCTTCAAGTTAGTGCAAAAGTGACTAGTACAAATCATAAAAACTATACTACAAGTAATAAGATTTTACATCCTAGTTATAATTGCTTAATAAGAATAACATTCATTAAATTTACATCAATATTTCATTAGAAGTTTCACCAACATTTCTTATAGCAACCATTTGTAACTTAAACCATTAGTAGATCATTCCTAAATCCCAGTGATGGACATAACCAAAGAATATTGGCAATTTATTATTCACTAATAATGATTATTGTTTAGAGCTTTGGTGTGGCATCAATGAAGTTACTAACAATCTCCAACCATTAATAGAATCCATGGCTAGCCTCTTCACTCCAATCTACCATGGGAAAGAACCTATATCACATGTTTTGTATATTTTGACGTCAGTGATATCACTCACGTGCTTCCCATGCCAGTTTAACATAATTACATAATCCTTGACACCATAACATCATTTCATGTATAGGCTGTCAGTGCAATAACTTAACAACATTAATGGATTCCATGGGTAAACTTCAATTTAGCAGGTGGCCAAGAATGGGTATTCTAGCCTTCATATATTTTTGAGATTAGTGATATTGTTGTAAACACATCACTATACCATATCACATAATCCTTAACACCCTAACATTAGTTTGTGTACAGGAAGCTAATGTAATAAAGTTAAAAGGTGTAACAAGCTTAACATGTTATTATTCACTTTGGTATGTTCTTTAGTTTTAAATGCTAAAGAATTGAATCATTAGTACTAACAGATGGCCAAGAACCTGTATCATAGCCTTCATATATTTTGAGACCAATGGATTGGTCGAGAATATTTTCACTTCGGTCAGTTGACTGGGAGACCAGTGAGTCTGGTTGAGGAGATTGGTTTTGAGGCATTGAATGATCCCTTAAGTCATGATGACTATGAGTCCAGTTTAGTCGAAGACACTAAGTTTGTGATCTCTCCCTTAGGTAGTTGTTGTGATACCTATGGATTGGTTGGGGAGATTGATCTTGTGTTCTCTCCCTTAGGTCGTGGACCATGAGACTATATAGTCAAGGATTGAAATAGGGATTCCTCCCTTAGGTTGTGGGTTGAGAAACTTCTTTGTGGTTGGGGAGATGTACCTTGTTCATATGATTGGTTTGGCCTCATTTGATTGATCCTATTGGATAGTGGGGCATTGACCTAGATGCCATCGAGTATTTGCTTATGGGATGTGTTGGATGCTATCTATCTTTCCTTATGATGAGACTTGTGATCTCTCCCTTGGACTGTGGTTGTGAGACCTATGGTTTTGTCAAAGAGATTGATCTTCAAAGAGACAATGAAAAATACCTCTTTGGCTAAGAGGGAGTGTTGGAAATATGGTAGCCATGGTCGGTATTTTCATCATGTGAAGAAATAAAAAATTAAAATTAAAATTTTGCCTCCTGAAATCAAGACGACCTCCTTTTTGTTCAAGTCGGTTAGGCCCCTAAGAGGCAGCCATTCGACCCCATTTGAAGACTATATAAAAGAGATCACATCTCCTCATTTGGCACATTGATTAGTATCTTTGTCATCTCTGGTCTAGCAAAGTTAGAAGCAAAAGAAAGGGGCCAAAAATCAAGAGGGCTTGGCACTTGATCTTGTTCTTGGTTACTAGTTTGGTTATTATCTTGATGTTGGTGCTAATCTATTAATAAACTTTGAACTCTCTCTCTCTCAAAAGGAAATAATTATGGGTTTTTCCCTGGCCTCAGACCTAATTTCCGTGTCTTTTGTCTCATTGTCTCGTGGTTACTTTCTACAGCGCTTTCATGTTATTGGTTAGAATTGTCTTCCATATAATTGTTTGATAATGCTATGTGAAATCAACGTTGATTGAATCATTAGAAGTAGTTATCATGTCGAGGAAAATTGTTTTAGATTATGCCTTACGAATTTAACATAGTATCAGAGCCCAAGTTAGATAGCAGTTTGAATGAAAAGTACAGGGTCTCAAAAAGAGATCAAATTAAGGCCGAGCTACATCAACAGACAACGAGGAAATTTTTAGAGGCGGGAAAGTGTGTGATGGCCTGAATGAGGTAACCCTACAATGGTTAAAGGCCAAGTTTGTAACTTATGCCAAATTTCATGCAAGGTGCCTATCTTTGTGATTCGAGCTACCTGTGACATTAATTCGTTGTGGAAATCATGCGGTCCTAGGGCAACTTATGAATGATTCATCGAATGATTAAATCTGAATGAAGGTCTGAAGTTTATCATATGTCTACAGGTCAACCTATGAATATGTGGTTCTTTGTGAATATATATGAGGTTCTGTGGATTGTTGTCTCCAATTTACGCGAGCTCTTGTGGCATCTCATTATCTTTGTAATGCGAGACCTGAGGCACTTATGCTTTGAGGATTCCATACGAACCTGAGATTGTGAAATCTATGTTGAATCCGTGCAAGGTTGTACTGAATCCGAGTTAGAAGGCTCGCGTACTCTCTTCCCTCTGTGGAACAAGGCTCAAATCTAAGTCACCTGCGGTAGCGTCAATGTCTTAATTCTGGAACAATTGGTTGATCGTATCTCTGTTCTGGTTTTTATTCGCAATTGGTCTTTGCTCGGATTTAAGTTTCATCATGGAAGATCTTATGTCCAACACCAGTTCGAATATTTGTTTTTTGTAAAACCCAAAGTCGTCTCTATGTCAATATCTGGATCACCTATGTTGAAAGGTTCGAATTATCTTTGTTATGAGGCCCTAAAGCCAATCGCTTTTATGGTGACACCCTAGTTATCTCTTTGTATCATCCGAATTAACTCCATCTCTGCATTAATATGACATGGAAAGCCTAAGACTCTGAGGAAAATCTCATGTTATATATCATCATTTTGTTGCTTGCTCCAAGTTGACTAGGACATTTTTGTTGCTCAGGATAAAATTAAGGCTTGAAACTTGAGCCTCATATTCAGACCAGCAAAAGATTTAAACCCATACATTGTTTCTTGAAATAAAACGTCTGTTGAAGGAACCTATATCTCATTCCATCTCAATCATAAATATTGTGTAGGAGAGGAGGTTTTGATAAGTCTTAAACATTATTTGAAATTAGATTATGAAGGAACTAACATGAATTGCTAGAGTAATGAATGGCTTAGTATCGTCAAATTTCAAGTTTGCAAGTGAAAGAATTGGTGTTAAGATATTGTTTTGGAATCTCATGATTGAACTAGGGTTGGAAAAAAAAAATTAAGATGTCACCTCTTTTGAAGACCTATACCTCTTTCTTGACAAAGTCCTCAACGCGTAGCCTAACGAGGCGGAGGAGTTGCCCGGAAAGTTATGGAAATTCCAGTCATATTTAGGGAAAATCCGGCAAGGATTTTTGTAAATCCAAGTTATAGTTGTTAAACTCAAAATTTTAGGTGTCTTAGACGTTTTTGATGGTGTTGAATCCATTTCCACCATCAAAAACACGATTCAAACAATGCATCTACAAGATTTTTTTTAATTTTTTTTTACCCGGATTCTGGCCACTTTTAGCCGTTCGGGCAATTCCTCCACCTCGTTAGATGACTCCAAGTCCTAAATACCTATGGGCTTGTGCCAATTTTTGGGTATAAATATTAGAACTAGATGATGAAATTCACTGCAAGATCATATGATGATGTCATTTTATAAGAGAATTTCTTAAGAGGTTGAAGCTCCCCTTCTAAACCTAAAGTTTGTAAAGACTGAAAATCTTAATGTTTTGGAATGTATTTGGTTTGCAAAACCCTAGTATGGATTTGAACCAGAAAGCCCTAGGGTTTGTGAAACCGTAAGATTGTCGATGTTGAAATTAAAAAAAATATGCAAGGATGAATGTTAATACTCATATGGAAAACAAGAATGATGAAGATAAGCATTACTCATCTAGGGTTTGTAAACCCTAGATTGAACTTCAAATATTAGGGTATGAAGTCAAAACCCTAGATATACAAATTGCAAACCCTATCCAAACACTTGTTAACCCTGTGTAGAAAAGAAGGGTTGAGAAAGCCTTTGGGCTTATGGATCAATTGTTTTCACTTGAAAGAAGAAACCCTAACTCCTAGAAAATTTGACATCTTGATGATGAGGTTGATTTGTTGGTTGTATGCAAGAAGGCTAAAGATTAAGAGGGAGTTGACATGTTCTCAGAAGATAAGTATCTTATATTTCTTTTATTTTTAATCGTTGTTGATGATGTGGACGAGGTCAACTCCTTATGTTGGCGATGATATGGACTCCTTGACAATGTGTACCCCATGAGGATGATGTGGATGAGGTAAACTCCTTAATGTTGATGATGATATGGACTCCTTGATGATGTTAACTCCTTGATAATGATGTGGACGAGGCCAACTCCTATTGACTCATTAATGATGTGGACTCTTTGATTATGTAAATGAGGTTAACTCCTTGATGATGATATGAACTCCTTGATGATGTGGACTCCTTGATTATGTAGATGAGGTTTACTCCTTGATGATGTGGACTTCTTGATTATGTAAATGAGGTTAACTCCTTGATGATGTGGGCAATGTTGATTGGATCTAAGAAGGCTAAGGACAAGAGGGAGTTGACACTTTCTCAAGAGATAAGTACTTTCTTGTTTGTTGTTTCATTATGAGTCTCCTGTCTTTGTGTATCTTTCTTGGTTGTATTTGTTTTTCCATGGCCTCCTAGCAAGGATTTCAGGTACATAATGAAGACTACCAACTTGTGGCAAGAAAAAATTGACAAGAAGACTCGTGATTGTATGAACTCTATACTTAAAGGTAGAAAACAAGATCATCCTCATTGAAGCATGTTTTGATCCAATGATGTAAAGAAGGCAGTTGTGACTTCCAATATGAAGATGGTTAGAGTGATGTTGATTCAAATCTATTGAAGGTGAACCTGTGACTTTTCTTCTATGATAAGGGTTGAGGACATGTTCAGTGTATGAGGGATTTGATGGAAGAATTGTAAGATTGAAAGTGTGGCACGAGCCTCGTGAAATCCTCATTGAGGGTGCGGCATGACTAACTATGACTCTATAGACACTTGATGAAAACTTTGAAGAAGTTGTGAGACTCTATCGTTGATTTTATAATTGGATCATTGAACCATTTGATGCATGAAATTGCTGACTCTATTTGGACTACATGTATGAAAGAAAGAAAGAACACTTCTGGGTGTTGTGTTGACATAGATGTTTCTGATGCATATTCTGATGATTTCTTATGTGAGAAGCCACTACTGAACCTAAATAAATAGTTGGATATTCAGCCTATTATTGTTTGTTGGATTCAACCATGGTTTATTTTTCTATTGTTGAGCAGGTTGTTATCTTTTGCTTTGTAAGAAGACACTTGTTGTCTGCTAGATTCAACCATGGTTATTGATGATTGCTTATGTGAGAAGCCCTAGTTGAAGTTGAATGAATAGTTGGATGTTGTTCTCCGTTGGAATGATTGATAAAGTAACCAAATCCACCATGGCTACTTTTTTGTTATTGAGCAAGTTGTTGATGTTTGCTTCTGTGAGAAGCCTGGAATGGCTGAGAATTCCTCTTGGAGATGGAACATTGATTATATAGCATAATGAATCTTCCTTCAGTCGCAGTTGTGAGACCAACAGATTGGTCAAGAAGATTGTCACTCCCTTAGGTCATTTGACCAGGAGACTATTGAGTCTGGTTGGGGATATTGGTTCTAAGGCATTGAATTATCCCTTAGGTCATGATGATTGTGAGACCAGTTTGTTCAGGGACACTGAGTTTTTGATCTCTCCCTTAGGCAGTTGTTGTGAGACCAGTGGATTGGTCAGGGAGATTTACCTTGAGTACTCTCCCTTAGGTCATAGGGCATGAGACTATATAGTCAGAGATTGAGATAAGGATTTCTGCATTAGGTTGTGGGTCAAGAGACCTTGTTTGTGGTCAGGGAAGCGTACCCATGCCTACAATTCCTTGCAGTACACCCTAGCTGTCAGAATACTTATATCCAATGCATCAACCATGAATATATGTTTCTAACTCTTAGTATATGGATACATCAATCAATTGCGTACTCCAAATTGCTACCTAACAATTCCTCTGCCCAACCTCTAAAGTCCCAGTGTCTCTACTTTCTAAGAGAAAGATCATAATATTGTTGTACTTATCTCTGCTTAGGATATCAAACCCTGACCTACTGTCATCAATCATTCATGATAAGCAGTCATACAATCTCACTGTCATGTGTCAATTTCACAAGGTTGTTTCCATCACACACATCTGTCAAGAGTCTTCGTTATATCATCATCATCATCATCATCATATATATATATATAGAAAGAGAGAGAGAGATCATTGTCACTAAGATTACTATTATGTTGGGTGTTATTATGTTATATCAAGTTTGCAGTGATATCAAACATTAGCATGAAGCCCAAAGAATATAGGATCAAAGTCTAATCGAGGTCACTATCACACATTTCAGTACATCAAATGTTACTGTCAAAGTTTGTTACCATGTCAAGGTTAACTCCAAACAGCCAAGCATCATTACAAATGCATATAATTTTTTAAGTCATTGTCATGTATCAAGGGTACAAGGTCATTGAGATGTCAAGGTTATTTCCATAAATTGATGCATTATTCACTGTTGAAGATTATATGACTACTCATGTTTGATGTTGATCATCAGAGATCGGGGTTGTGTCTATCGACCTTTTATACTAATGCACTAGTATTGATACAACCTTCACAAACACTAGATAATAATGATAACTTCACAAGATTTGCCCTTGTTCAGTCATGGTTTCATAAGAGAAGACTGAAAATTCTTGAAAAAAATGTCTTCATCAATGCAATAGCTTCAGCAGATCAAACTACATTGCCGCAACTAGTTGGTGATTTGATACATGCTCAGTCAATTGAATGCAATAATACCTTCAGCACTGCTTCAACAACTGTCTAGGGCTACTACAAACTTAAAACTTGCCTTCTCAAAACTAATTCGGATTAACATGAAAAGAAACCTTGATAGTTGTCCAAATACTTCAGACATCAACCATGGCCATAAAGGCAAGACTCATAGTGTTATTTTTCTTCCTGCAAACATAAAATTAAAATCTAACAAATCTTGTACAAAGATGTAACAAGACCGTAGAGGATATTATGTTCAAAGACCATGATATATTTCTCTCATGACGAACTCCTCCTACAAAACAATTCCAAAGGGAAACAAAGCCAAACACCAAGCAATTTGATCCCAATCGAAACTTCAAACATGGACTTGTAAATTTTAGATATGGTATAGGTCGCAGATGTTTGTTTCACTACTCAATTCAATGATTAAGGTACATGTGATACCTCTATGTTTTAAAGAGCTACCCAAGAAGCAACCATCAAATGGGTTGATCAATGCTATTTAAATTCGCTCACGATTTGTCTTGAGGGATTACTAATTAACCTTTGTGATTAGTTGAAGGGTATGAATATCATCATGGAAAATCCTTAAAAGAAACATCATTATTTTGCCTTAGATGTGCATAAAGATTGACTGGACCAGCTCAGAAGTCAAAATACATTGACATTGTGCTCATAATTATTCTACCATATGGCAAGACATCGTCTCGGTATCAAGACATGCCACAAAATTTCTATCTCTTCAAAAATACAAGTTCATGGCCTTTATTAAACCTTGAGATAGGTTCTACACTACCAGGCCGCATATAAATTTCAAGATGGGCGTTGAAACACTTGTATGTATTGATAAATATGCCAGCTGCAAAGAGAAATTGAATCTTCGTCATGTGACATCTCTTCCTCTTTGACATCTTCATTCTTGTAGCATAAGGAATCACCAATATATCCAAGACTAGTCTTCTTAAGTGATGACATTTGGCAATTGATAATGTCATCCAAGACATGTGAGCTCCTCAATTTCTGACTCAGCTTGTCCACTTCTTCTCTTAAGGTGACAATTTCTTGTTCATGTTTTACGCAATCCTCATCCTTCGGTTAAATTTTCCTTGTTAATACTTTCTCAATCCTTTTGGCTTCTTCAAGTTCCCTCTTCAAGGTAGTAATTTTCTTGCCAAGTTATTTATCCTACCTTTTCCACTTATTTTACTTTTACTTTTCCTTGACTTAGTTTGTCAAGGTGCCTTCCCTAGTGATTGCCTCTTGTACCATGTTTTTGAGGTGATCCACTTCCTTCTTTCCTTCATCAAGCTCACAATCCTTTTCTGGTGTTTGTTGTTTATTAATTTGAAATTGAAGCTAGTTGATTTCAACAACGGACCATCTAAAGTTATCATAGTAATTTTTATCCCTCTTCGTTTTTCATTTTCTACACAAACATTACTATAGTTGCCTTTGATCATATCCTTGTCCCATTCTAGTTGAAAAAAATTGTATTTGATGGATTTAACATCTTCTTCAGGATCAACATCCATCTTATCTTCAACTGTAATTTCCACCAATCAACTCTAAATGCTACGGATCTGCCTTTAAGTGATTACGCTTCCAAGGACCGGCTCTGATACCAATTGTTAGAAACACTTAGAGGGGGGTGAATTGGTATTTCCTATAATTTTATAATTGGTTATTTTTCTTAAATATTCAAAGCATTAAAACAAACATGTGAATCATGATCACATCAATGAACTATACACAGAAATTTTGTCTCAACCAAATGTTGTGTTATGTATGATCTACATACAAATTTACAAGCTAAATCTAGAAAGAAGAATAAGACTACCCAAGAGATTTACCAGCAAGCTGGAAGGAAGAAAATTCTCCCTGAACGGTTTAGACTCCCATACCAAGGATAATTGCCCAACTACAATCAAGTTGCATCCTCTATTGTTACACTTCATTGCCATTGTTTTCCACTGCTACCACTTCTTCCACTGCTCCAATTGTAATTGTTGTTTCCACTATCTACTACTCCTACCGCCACTTCATCCACTATTGCTATTGTTATCACTTCTGCTACCACTCTTCCCCCACTTCATTGTTGCCACTGTACCATATCATCGTCCCTGCTACTGTTGATCCTATAATGTAGATACTCAAACAAAGTCAACACTAAAATTTTAAATACCAAACTCTAGTTGCACCTCTGCTCAACCAAACCTACAATTCCTTGCAGTACACCCTATCTGTCAGCATACTTATATCCAATGCATCAACCATGAATAAATGTATTTGACTCTTGGTATCTAGATACATCAATCAATTGCATACTCCAAACTACTACCTAACAGTTCCTCTGCCCAACCTCTGAAATCTTAGTATCTCTACTTGCTAAGAGCAAGATCACAATATTGTTGTACTTGTCTCTGCTAAAGTTATCAAACCTTGACCTCTTGTCATCAATGCTTCATGATAAGCAGTTATACAATCTCACTGTCATGTGTCAACGTCACAAGGTTGCTTCAAGATTTTTGCTATGTTAGGAATTACTATGTTATATCAAGTTTGCAGTCATATCAAACATTAGCATGCAACCCAAAGAATACAAGATCGCAGTCTAATCGAGGTCATTGTCGCACATTTTAGTACATCAAATGTTACTATCAAAATTTGTTACCATGTGAAGGTTAACTCCAAACAACCAAGCATCATTATAAAGACATAAATTATGTAAGTCACTGTTAGGTATAAAGTTTACAAGATCATTGCAATTTCAAGGTTATTGCCATAAATTGATGCATTATTCACTATTGAAGATGAGACAACTACTCATGTCTTAGGTTGATCATCAGATATATGGGTTGTGCTTATCAACTTTTTATATTAATGCATTAGTACTGATACAACCTTTGCAGACACTAGATGGAAATGAAAACTTCACAAGAGGTGCCCTTGTTCAGTCATGGTTTCATAAGAGAAGACTACGAATTCTTGACAAATATACCTTCATCAATGCAATAGATTCAGGAGATCAAACAACATTGTTGCAACTAGTTAGTGATTTGATACATGATTAGTCGATCAAATGCAAGAATAGCTTCAAAACTACTTCAACTATGGGCCATTGCCTAGCGCTACTACAGACTTCAAACTTGTCTTCTCAAAACTGACTCAAATTAGCGTGCAAAGGAACCTTGATAGTTATCAAAAATACTTCAATCATCAACCATGGTCATAGAGGCAAGACTCATAGTGTCATTTTGCTTCCTCCAAACATAAAATTAAACTCTTAACAATCCTATACAAAGATGTAACAAGACCGCAGAGGAACTCCTACTACAAAACAATTCCGAGCAATGAAGTCGAAGACCAAGGAATTTGATCACAATTAAAACTTCAAACATGGACTCCTAGACTTCAAATCTGGTATAATCCGTAGATGTCTCTTTCACTACTCAATTTGATGAATAAGGTTCTTGTGATGCCTCTATGATTTCAAATTTTCCCATGAAGAACCCATTAAATGGGTCGACGAATGTCATTTAAATTAGCTCACAGCTTGTCTTGAAGGATTAATAAATAATCTTTGTGATCTGTTGAAGGGTGTGAATACCATCATGGAGGAGCCTTAAAAGAAACGTCGTTGTTCTACTTCAGATGTGCATAAATATGAACTTTACCAACTCAAAAGGAAGGTGGAAGTGAAAATACATCGACACTCTGCTCAAAATTATTCTACCACAGGGAAGAACATCGTCTCAGTCTCAAGATATGGGACAAAATCCCAATCTCTTCAAAAATACAAGTTCATGGCCTTTATTAAGCCTTTAAATAGGTTCCAAACTACCAAATCGCACAGAAATTTCAAGATGGATGTTGAAATGATGGTATGTATTCAGAAATATAACACCTGCAAAGAGATTGAATCTCCAATGAAACCCATAAATAAGGAAACCCAGATAAAACCCTAGCCAAAATTCGTTCTAGAAATAAAACTCCTCTAGCGAACGCCAAACTGTTACCAAGAGCTTCAGACCTCTTAGGATGTGACGTTATTCCTCTATTCGAATTAGGCAGTCGACTTCATGTTTTGGTGGGAAACTCCAACTTTCAATTTTCAATTTGAGTTAAAGATCTAAGACCGACCTCCTACATTTCTTCATGGCCTTTTTTACTTAATTTTACCTTTGACTATTTGTGCCATAGATTCGTCTTGGAGAGAATTTTTAGATTGCCTTTGACCCCAAAACCATTTTAATAATAATATAATAAATGATAAACAATAAAGAAAATATAATAATGGTAAATAAATAGTAAAAATTAAAGAAAAGATAATACCTCCTTCCTTACCATAAAAAGGGGATTGGTACGAAGAGGACAAGTAAACCTATAGGTGGAACTCAGTGCCCAAAGTATTTTCTTCTTATTTCCAAAAGGGTTTCCAAAGAGAACTACGAATGGGAAAGCATACGATTGCGACTCAAGTTTTACGTATGGAATTCTAGATTCAAAAAGTACATTTCTTTACCTTACATTTAATAGAGGTAAGAGAGGCGTTCCTTCACGGATAACGCTCAACTCATCGCTTTCTTTGATAGTGTACGCACAATTGGAATAAGATCCATTAAGTACCCATCAGAGAGTCATACCCATCAAAGAGACAGACCCATTAGAGCCATAGGGATTGGGTGTGATAGATTGGGTATGAGGGCATGAACTCAAACTTAAAACCAATAAATAATAAATAATGAATAGAATATAATTAATTATAAATAAATAAAATAGAAAATATGATAAATACTGAATCTCTAAAAAAATAAACTATAAAAAATAGTAAAAATAATTAAAGTTAACAAAAAGTAAAATAAAATAAGAAAGAGAAATTAAGAGAACTATAAAAATAGTAAAAAATAAGTAAAGTTATCAAAAATTAAAAATGAATAAAATAAGAAAGAGTTAAATTAAGAGAAATATTAAATTAAGTAAAACTTAAACTAAAGAAATAAAAATTCCATGTTGACGACCCTTTCCATTGTTTGATCTATTTAATGGATGATAAGGAAGATGAAAGGCATAATTCCTTCATCCATTCTCTTGGGAGAAAATTATGGTGAGACAAGGGATTCCTTAGCAGTGGTACGTTGATTGAGGGCTCGGAGGTGGCTAGTTGTAGAAAAATTACGTGCAACTAAGCCTACAATTGGGTGGAGTGTCGTCCCCAAAATTTTGTTGCGGTTAGCGGGATTCAAATAGCGTTCAACTCCGAAATCACACGTAAGGAATATTTTCGCCACAGGTAAGTCGTCTTTGCTCATGTTTTTGATAAATTTTATGTTAATTAGTGGAATAATTATGTGTTTATTATTAATCACATAATTGATCTAATTAGTTGCATATTTTAATTCCGAGTTGTTACACTACTTCATATCCAATGGCCTTTTTTAAAAATCCATGGTCAAACCCCTAACCCTATATTATCTAACACATATGACACATTTTGATGTTTATCATGTACTCATCAATGTTAGTCAAAAAATTTGGTTAACTCTTTAGTTTGATTTTAAGTGCCTTTGGTTCTTTCCCTCACTTCATATCAAATGTAGAATGTTGAACTTCTAGTTATGTCCTCAAGTGAGGTTGACTCAAATGGCTATTCACATTTCCAATAATCACCATGAATTCATCATATATATATATAATAAATTATTCACATCAATATTCTGCCAACTTAGCCATACCTTTGACAAAATTAAAGTTATCATACCATATATATATTGTTAGGAAAATTAGATTATTAGATTAACAAGCAAAATATAAAATTAAGTCTCTTAATCTATCTTAGACTAATGTAATCTATACATGTTAATATTAATAATATATTATAATAACCACTTATATTATAATTAAATGAAAAGTACCCTTTAATTTCAAATTATATAATATTATATATAAATTTATTCATTTTATTATACTATCTAATTATTATACTTAATAACCATTTATCAATATATTGAATTATTATCTATTACATTTACTACTAAAAAATCATCTTTATTAATTACTTAAATATCTAATAAACTATAATATTTACACGTTATTCCCAATCAACTACCCCTCATCCCATTATAATTATAAAATAAAATAAAAATGGTGGTGTTGGGTTAAGGAGGTAATTAACCCATGAATTCTTATTGGATGATGATGAATAGGAACAACATTCTTAGCTGGGAAGTAGTAACAACATTCTCAATTTCAACAATTTGTGCATATAATAGAGAAGAGAAAGAAACCACAATGACTCAAGGTGAGAAATTAAAGCCAATTTGATAATATATTTTTAAAATTGAACAAAGTGAAGAAGTTTCCATTGTTGAAGCTAGTAGACATGGAATTTCAGGTAATTGAGACTGGGGGGGAATAAATTATATCTTTTAATATTTAATATGAGGAAGTGAAGGGGTGATTCAACCGAGAAGAAAGTTCTCTTAAAGATATGATGAGTGGATTGATCAACATGATTGGTAAGGGTCAAAGTGATGACCTATAAATTTATAAGTGTCAAGGTAGGATGTTCTAAGCACTTGTGATAAACTGGGAAAGTATTTCAAGGATAATGATTGTGTAACTCTTGGAAAAAGAAAGGTACTATGTAAACCAACGAGAAAACAATGAGAATAAATATTATTGGAAATTCTATAATGAGACTTTGAGAATGACTACACATAAATTGGCAAAAGAAGTGAGAATCAGCTAATAAGGGGTGTACTTGGTCAACTTACTAGTGTGTGTCGTTAGTAGTCAAAGAAGTTATTTCCAAACACATTGAGCATACCAAATCATTCATGGATGATAATGGTGGTAGTGGTTCCAAGCATTTCAAATTCTAAACTAAAGATTTAACGAGTGAGAATTAAGGTGGAAGTATCCCTAATCCAACTTGAAGATGGGTGAATCTACAATAAAAGAGATCAAGTGGGAATTTGATGAGATAAGCAAATCTTTTAAGATGAACAATGACAATTATGTGAGTGATGGATATATCATTATGGGATAGCAAGCCCTCGTGTGGGTGGATTAAGCATAATATAAGACTTAAATAAGGATGACCTCATGTATTTGTACCACTTGGATAAGCACAATATATATAGTGATTATGGAAATTTAACTTGATATTGAAGATTAAAAGGATGATTATATAATTGTTAATAACTTAACAATGAATTTCATTAAAATTTCCTCGAGGAATGAAGAATACCTGACGAGAGATTAGAGCTCAAGATGATGAGACTCATTTAAAATTTAACCGTGTACTTAAAATGAGTATATCTATGATGTAAAATATCAACTTTCTAGTTGAAAGAAGTGGAAATGATTATCGAAAAGTAATTGGTATATTGATGAAAACATGACACTAATAGTATTTGTGAGATAGCCTACATCCCAGAGGGATGTTGAATAATCTTAATTCATAGTTAGTATTCATTGTTTATATAAGTAAATGAAATTAATTCATGATAAAAATGTTTATAGTGTATTGTTGTTCAATATTTGATAAGTATTGAGATGATTCTCATATTAATGATGTTTCATGATGTGCATGTATGTGGTAAATGGATATAATTCTTATGAAAGGTTAATGATGTTGGAAATAATACTAAGAGGGGGGGGGGGAATCAGTGTTATCAAATTCTTTTCAATTTATACAAATATTTTCAGATCTGACAATTGAAACTTCCATATACCTTCCAAACTTATAATTTAATTTATTCTTCAGATGTTTGTCATTAATTTGTATGTGAGAACCATAGAATAATGAGCTGGAACACAAAATAGACAATCACACCAAGGAACACAAGATGTAAGGTGGAAACCCAATGTGGGTGAAAACCACCTGCTGCAATATGTCTCTATCTTCTTTCAATTAGAAACTTCTTCTTACAATGATTTTGTACTGGTGCAGTCTTTTACCAGTACGTAGGCTGCAACCTGCAGAGAGCTACAACCCTCTCTCGTTTTCCAACTTCTTCTGGAAGGTAGCTACAACCCCCTTAGCTCTTGTGCTAGCTGAAATACTAGTACATAGGTGCTGACCTACAGAAGGCTACTACCTTCTTTTTCCTTCCAGGGACCACGTTTCATCAATTTTCAAACTGGATCCAAAACATCATGTACATGTGCATCACCCAATCTCCTTTAAACAAATAACTTCTCAGAATGCAGTAACCAGAAAATAACACCAATAACCAGACACCAATTTAAACCCAGATCTCTGCAGAAACAGATAAAAGACAGCTGAAATATATTTCAAGAAAGGTCTGCAATTTCACCGAAGGAAACCTGCGGATATCCGCACTTCTGCCGTGACGAGTCTACGCAACTCTGCACCTGCTTCGCCGATTCAACTGCGTACCTCCACACTTGCTTCTTCTCTGGTTCTGCGCACCTCCACACTGCGCTGTTGTCGCTCTCTTTAGTAGATCTGACTTATAATGCTTCGGTTTCTCCTTGATTCAGATTCAACTATGTCTCACCAACCGATTATCAGAAATTCAGATCTTGCTCTTCTTAAGATTTTCAACTCAACTGTGATTAGCCAAATGATCTCCTTTCCTTTTTATAGGCTAGGCCTCACTCAAAACCATGGACCAAAACCATTGAGAAACAATACCACAGACCCAATACTTGGGTTCAGTTCTTTTGGATGCAATACCATGGACCAAAACCATAAGATCAAAAACTGTTGGACTAATACCATGAACCAACCATAAGATTTCCCATGTGCGTGTGCTTTTCTCTACATGAAAGTGCGCGAACTTTTCTCTGCATGAAAGTGCGTGAACTTTTCTCTGCATGAAAGTGCGTGAACTTTTCTTTGCACTATAATTTATCATCTGAGATGAGTGGGTTGCCATCAAGTACAACATATGTATCATAATGCCAACATTTTCATCGTTATTCTTCTTATCTTATTCATCTGAAATCTAATTTTAAAACAGGAGATGTGAAAAATAGGATATGTTTTTGAACACCTTATTTGGACTGCGTTTACAATCAATATGGTTTCTTCTGAAAGCTTGATTGAGAAATTATTAAATGCTTCTCAATCCTTGTTGAATCACACCTTTTCTCAATTCCATAATTTGATTTAAAGATCGAGTAAATCTAGCTAGCTTGGCATGTGATTACTCCTTTGAACTTTTGGTGCAGAATTCCACTTTGATTTGACTCCATAGCCAATGGAAAGAAAGTGATTTCATCATATTATCCAACCAATCAACCAAATTAAAAAATTGAACCAAGCATAATCATAACTAGCCTAAAATCAACCTAAAAACCAAGTTATATCATAAAGAGAGAGCCCTCTCTGAAGCTGGCAGGGCTAGATCTCAGCTTCAAAAGGTGGTTTGATGTTGTCCAATGTATTTACTCCCACAACCTCAAAAATACAGAACGATAATAACAAGCACCGATGTGTAGGGGAGTAGCCTATTTTCAATAGAGGGCCCACAAGGTTAGCACACTCATGTGCCATTTCCCAGAGGAAGAAACCTCCCATTTTCGCGACTTCACACTATAGCCCATCTAGGAAGAGCTCACTCATGTCGAGGGAGTAGGTTCCACATGTAGACTTCACCTTTCGGACTTGGATTTTCTTGTTGAGATGGCATATTGGGTACCAAACACTCGACACACTTGAGTAAAATTTAATTAGTACATGTAGACAATTAACCTTTACTGACATGAAATTCCTCATGGGTAGAACTATATTGGGCTTACATGAGCATCAAACAAACATCCTCTGTTCTCTTGAGCACCTACATCGACATACGAAGCACCTACACTAATGGATGGAGCACATAAAGGAGCGTCTCAAAATACCTCCCTCGATATGGGGCATTGTGGGAGACAATAATGATCCCCATTGCCATATACTTCGATATGGCTGCTTCATTGTATGACACGATCTTGTTATATTTATCTTTTGTTCCTAATGTTTACATTTGCCTAGTCCAGCCCATTACTTTGTATTGTGTATTAAATTTTAAACATTTTATCACTTAGTTATCTCGGACCTCTCTAGAAAGAATTCATTTTTGGCTTTGATAAAAGCTCCTTAATAAAATACTAACTCAAGACTTTTATTGCTATTTTGTAACCAAAATTTTTAAAAGAAATACAATTTACCAACTTAAAGAAAAAAATCCACCCACCAACATATTTGACCAATTTTCATTACTAAAAGATGACTAGAATCCCAACACCCCACACCAAACATTAAGAAGCGTCAATATATACATCTAGACGAATATGATTTCCTAGCTTTGCACTAACTACCAAACTTAAGTTTGCTTCAATTTTTCATAGAGAGGGAAAGCATGTTTAATTAAATTCATAATTATTGTAATACGATGTGGGATCTTGGAAAAAGGTGTAGAGATTTGGGTCTCAAGGTATCTATTATTGATATCATGACTTCATATGTCTCAGCAATGGCATAAAATGTTGAAAACACCAAATTATGGAAAGAAGTGCACTCTTGCTCAAGTCTAGTAATGTGCATCAGTTGTGTAGATCTCATTTCCAACAAATTGAACGACTTGATGTAATCGATGGTGGTCCTTCAAAATGGATTTGCCAAATTAGAGTTGCACCATAGTTTGTGAAGAGATAACATATACATTAGCATAATTGTAATAGATGTGGGTAGTTTTATTATAATCAGTACATGTTAAAATGTTTTAACTCTTACTTAATTTGTAAGATTTCATATTTTCGAAATTTTATTAAAAAACTTTTTAAAATTATATATTAAACTTATATTTAAAATTGATTTTTTTTAATAATTTAAAATTTGAATTTCTAATTTTTGATTGGTGGATGATTAATTTTATATGGTTTAAAATTATTTTTTTTAGAATTGAAAATTGTTAATAAGAAAAACCTCTAATCTTCAAGTGTATTGTCCTCATAAATTAATTATAAAAGGAAAAAATTCCAAATTTATGCATTTTTCCATAATAAATATTTTTTTACCAAAAAAATAGTTTCCATTACATTTTGGCCATTTACTAACCATGAAAACTCACCGATTTAAAAAATAAAAACAACAATGCTGCATATTACACTAATTTTTCATTTGTTGATTTCCTTCTTATTTTTCTTGGCTATTTTATTATTATTATTATTATCGAATGGAATCATTTTCCTAAATAAACTTTATCTATATTATATATTTTCACAATTCAATTTTAAATTATGATGCAATATAAAAAATAAAATTTAAGTCAACACTAGTAACTAATACTTTCTCTTTTGTCTTCACAATTTTAATCAATATTTTAGAATATAAAAGAAAAAAGTAATTTTAAGAATCTTTTGCACTCAGAATAAAGAATTTGGATAACTCAATTTTTTATTTTAATATCCTAGACAATGCATATATTTATATTAGATATTTTTTTTGCATATAAATTCTTTGCCATACACACGATGCTTCATATGAATTTGATTTTTTTGACATAGAAATTATACTATTAAATTATTTCTTTTCCCCCAATTAGAATGAGTATAAATTTAAAGTTACATAAATAGTTTGTTACAATAATTATCTTCTTAAAAATTATTTTATTTAATATATATAATTATATATATATTATATATTATATAATATCTATATATATATATATATATATATATAATATAGTATATATATGATAGATATGAAATGTTGTAATTTCTCCTTTCTTATTTGATCCCATAAGCTAAATATGGAATAAAATGTGCACAAGCATATTTCAATAAACTCTTAATTTTTATAAAAAACGATGACGTTGGGACTAATGTTTCATCCAAGACTATCTATGGACCTATCTCTATTTTGCGCCAAAGTTATCTAGTCCTTTAATTACTTTTGTTAATTCCCCTTTTTTGTATTCAAATGTGTTTGATTATTAGATTTATGAATTAGTTCATGCGTTTAATAATTGATGTTGATTAATTTTTGCATAAGAAGTAGGTACTAAACAACAAAACTACATATTACAGTTATTAGACTAATATTGTTGCCCAAATTATCATGCATCCATTAGTGAACCAATAAGTACCCTCTCTAAACCTAAGAGTATCAAAACTAGTAATGTCGTTAGAACGTAAGACCAATAAAAGACCAATAAAACTTTGCAAGGCCTCCATGGGAATTTCTTCCAAATTTGATCACTTAGAATTGATGGATAACAGCCTCCATTCCAAAATTAAATAAATCATTATATACACACCTAAATAAATTGGGAACTCGTTATATAAGCACAAATAAATTGGGAATTCTATAATAGCTTGGAATAGATTTGATCATTGACTATAATCTAACAACAATCCAAATGTGTTTTATCATTGATCGTAATCAACCAACAAACTAAACCCTAAACCCTAAACCCAAAATTGAATTTAAGTGACACATATCAATAATAAACCCAATGGAAGCACAATATTTGAAACCAATGTTCTAATTACAATAACTAGTTTGTGAATTGTTTAAGCAGGGTCGATTAGTGTTGCTTCCTTTCGCTTCCTTTTATTGAGGTATGTTGAAGGTATTTACGATGAAGGTGGTGCTAATATGGGTCACCGGTCACCTAATATTTATTAGTCTCTAGTCTTTAGTCTAATTAAGAGCTCCTATTATGCAATCTAGTGTTTTTTATATGCAAAACCAATATTGAAAATAACTTACCTGGTATCCTTGTTCAAGAGACACACAGTGGTTCAAAGGTTTGGTTTTATCTGATGCAGAGATCTGGTTGTCACTATAAATGTATCTTTAGAGTTAACATAACTGTAGGAAATTCTTTCACCACAAAGTATCTAATTTTGGTTGTCACTATAAATCTATGAGTTAATATATATTTTTTTTCAAGGAGAAAAAAAATAACATTTTCGTTGATATGAAATATTTTACATATGCATGCATTTTGTTCGTTTAATCCTATAGACAATGATACAAACATAAATATTCTCATTGACCAAGGATTTTCCATGTTACTCAATCATAAAAACAAAGCAAAAATTGATCTCTGACAACTCAAAAGAGAATAAGAACATGAAGCTCTTCATACCTACCAAGGATTGTCTCTATTAAACAATTGACTTATCAAAGAAAAAATTGATCTCCAACACATAAAAAAAGAATAATAACATGAAGCTCTTTAGGCCAAAATAGGAAAACAAAAGAGAAAAGGATAAAAAATGAGACAAAGCCAATAACTTCGCATACCCTGAGGAGGCCAAAAGGAGACTGAAGTAGAAACATAGAGAATAAAAAAATGCAAAGGAGACATGGATTTGAATGGAACCATCCACAGTTTGTTCAAAATGCATGAAACCAGGCAAAAGTGATAGAGCATGCTTTGAGATGGCATAAAATTCAAAATTATTCTCTTTTAAAATGTATTGAAAAGTGACCTCCATGAAAAGTGCCTTAAAGTTTGAGATGCACTGCATCCGGTTAACTAAAGTAGGAACCTGAAAATCAAACCTATATTAGATCCATCGGATGGTGGAAAGGGAGTCCTTGACCACCATAATTATATGAATACTGAGCCACTTTTCCACTTGCAATGCTCCCCACAGAGCCAACATCATGGCCTGATAGCTTTCCCCAAGGCCCCCAAACCATCTGAAGTGAAAGGATAAAGTGGGATCAATGTGGAGTGAAACCCCACATCCACATCGCCCTCTATTAGAGGCCCCATCAAAGGAACAAATAGGATAAATATTAGCTATATCAACAAAAATGACCAATTGAGAGGGATCATTGTGGGTGCATGGACTAATCTACATAAAGAGTGAAATGATGTGGAGGGAAGTCAGTAAGGAATGAGGGGAATATTCTTCAAATATATATTCATTTGTGGCATGCAAAATACCCTAGAAGACATAAAGAGGAACAACTCTATATGCCAGATTTTGATGTTCCCAAGAGGATATCTAGGTTTCCACCAAGGATAGATCAACTTCAATATGTAATCCCAAGATAGAAATAACCCACTCCCTTATCTTCTTAATGAAATGGAAGATGATGAAAATATGGAAACAATCCTCCATCGCTGACTTACATAGGGAACATCTCCCAGGCCTAACAAATCCTTCTTCAAGAGGGTGTCCCAAGTAAGAATGGGATTGTGGAGAGTTAGCCATGAAAAGGACAAGATCTTGAGTGGGACCTCCCAACTCCATAGTCGAACAATAAGATCAAAACAAGGGAGGGGTTGAGAGTAGTAAATGGTGTGCTCATATTCTTTTGAAGTTGCGATTCTTCCATTGAATAATAGACTGCCCCATGTAATTCTATTCAAATGAGGGGTCAAGCAAATACCAACTAGAAAAAATTGCCTTGATATGCTTCCCATTTGGCCTCCATGAATGCTGGGATCCCAAAGTCTCGAGCATGAGGCCAAGAATAGGTGGAAGGAGGCAACTGATGTCCCCTCCCAATGCTAGGAAAATTGTTCAGTCCCTCCATATTAACAAAATGGATTAAAAAAATTGATAGGAGATGGCATCCTCACATGTCTTTGATAACATCCATTCACACTTGAATTCACTGTCCATCCCTGACTACCCAAAGAATATTGCTACATAGCCAAGGGATCACAGTCCTTATGCTCTACCATATACATAAATGCAAGACATTGATAAAGTTCTTTCTTGGATCCACACCTCTAATTCTTCTTGTGGAATATATTTAGCCATCATAATTGGTTTCCAGATGCAATGTTTCGCAAATATACATAAGAGACTAGTCATCAAGAGAGCCTGATTAAAACATTTAATATTTAGGATGCACGAGCCACCTTTTTTAACAGGTTTAGAAATGAGATTTAATCCAACAAGGGGATATTTCTTTTGGAACCAACTCCAAACCACAAAACAATTGCCACAATGGACTCAATATTTTTTATTATCGATTGGGGAATTAGAAAAATGTGAACCAAAATATAGGAATACTTTGAAAAATTGCTCTAACCATAATTAATCTGGCCCCCATTGATAGCCATTTATGATCCCAACTGAGCAATGCCTTCTCAAATTTAGTAGTGATCCAGACCCAATCAGCTAACTTATAATAGTTGGGCTTCAAGAAGCATCCCAGGTATTTTAATCCCATGGATAGTGATCAAATATTCACCCCAAACAGAGATGTAATTCCATTTAATTCAGATGAATCTCCCTCGTGAGAGATGAGCTAAGATTTTGCATTGTTTATGGAGAGGCGAGAGGCTTTGTAGGAGTCATGGAATATATTATGAAAAGATTTCCAATCAAACAATTTTTCTTCCCTTGCATAAAAAATGTCATCAACATCTAGCATATGCAATAACTGGCAATGTCTAGAAATCCCACATCCCTTAATTGCACCAAATTCCTTCATGGCATGTACGCCTCTGCTGAAAGCATCCATAATTAAGATAAATAACAATGGAGACAATGCACATCTTTGTCACAACCCTCTATTAATTTTGAAGAAATTTGTAGGAACCCATTGATAAGAACCACCATGGAAGTTGAAATAACGCATCTCATTATCCATCGAACGTGTATGTGCTTAAATACAATTTTGTAGAGAATCATAGTAAGGAATTCCTTACTGTTCAAATATGGGAATGAGGAAAGAAAATAAACATTCAGTTATACATTGACTAAGAAAGATTCATAACTAACTCGAAAACTGCAACCAAACACACAAATAACAACACGAGATTTACGTGGTAAAACCTTGACAGGTTGTCAAGGAAACATCGACGGGGCAAGGAATTGGAATCTCTATTCAATCAACAATGATTCTCCACAATTACATTTCTCGGGTATTCACTAGTTTTATAGAAGCTTCCTCCGTTACATAACTGCTGTTTCGGTATAAAACTAACTAGTAGTAACTAATACAATTATTACTCATACTTATGTAATTTGTTGTCAAACTTCCAACAAACTCCACCTTGACAATAATTTTCCTAATCCCTTGCCCATGCCCATTGATGCAAGCAGGGCCTGCAAAACCCAGGATCTTTTAAACACTATGCTATTAAACATGCATCTCCAGAAACCTCCCAATAAAAGTCTCATTACTAGTCAATTTCGCATACTATCCTTTGCATGCACGGAAGCTCCTTTTTAATTGCAATTTCGGTAGCAGCTTGCTGCCCATGACGAGGAACCGTTCCAATTTTCATGTGTTATAAAGGCCATAGCACCTAATACCATCAACTGATTATAGTATAAAATTAAACATGTATAAAATTCGATCCTCGTAGCATCAAGTTATGCTACACTCATCCATTTTAGAAGCAATGGATTTTCTTCAACAACGAGAGAGCCTTCTGCAACAAGGCACACTTTCTCCTCTCCACGCGAGAAACCCGCTAACGATAGAAGTCGCATAAAAGGGTTTACTAATTCAGGATCCAATTTATACCCATCCTTAAACTCATTGATTTCTTATTGAAACAACAACCATCTAAATGGACAGAGTTCGTTTCGATTAGGTGTAACTGTGAGCCAGTAATTGTGGTTCAAACCCGGCCATCAACAATAAAATACAAACATCTCTGTCGCAGATAGGCTATAGTTCAAACCCGACCATCAAAAATAAAATACAAACCATGCAGCGCTCCTTCGACCCCAGCATATTCACACGCGCATCCACGCAGTATCAAATCGATACCAGAACTTCAAACGACGCTATCATTTCTGGACAGTGATCCAAATTGCGTTCACGTATTGCAAATCTGCCTTTAAAGTAGCACAGTGATGGTTATATCGACCGCAAGCTCGCCTCTTGATTGGATCTCAAGGACTGTAGAAATTGCGCTTTATAATAAAGTGTTTCAGAAATTTGAGCGCATCATTATATCCGGTGCCAATATGGATTGGATCGCTGGTTAAGAACTATAATCGTTCACGTCAGCCACTGCTCTCTTAAGAGCATATTGTAACTACTCGTATAATTAGAATCCTCCTCCACTCGATGACAAATGAATCGCATGCGTTGACAGAACTCACATCGACGGGTATTAGAATATTTATTGAAAGGATGGGCGCCCACTCTACTCACTGTCCTGTACCTTGCTTTCTTCTCACTGTACGCTTTGTCTGCTCGACCTACATACTCTCTCCATTGTCTTCACAATGCACCTTTCCAATATGTCTAAACACGGCTGTGCCTTTACTCTTTTGATTGGTTTTTCATAAGGATGGCGCAGTTCAGGCCTTTCATTACGCAATGCATTAACTATTGAACACATGCATAAAATTTAACAGGAAAATCATTGATTTATGAGAAAGCCAAGAGAAAGTTTGATGATAACTCTTCTGGCCCCTCTCCCTCTCGAGAGCTTTAGCTGCCTCTTTATTTATAATTAAAGGTACATACATAAGGGATAGGTCTTCTCAGACCTTATCTTTTACAAAAGCAGGCTTTTTCCTTTTTACATAATGATTTAAGGCGTGAAGCTTTATTCTAACTTATCTATCTATGATATAGATAGTATCTCTACTCTTATCCCCTTATTTTCTCAATTAATCCCATACATAGAAATCCTATCCCAAATTTTGCTCCTATTTTATTAAAAATAACAATTTAATTTATAAAATATTAAAAATTACCACACCCCCCTTTTATCACATATTTACAAATGAGAATGGTCTTGATGCTCCTGCATCATACACCCAACCTTAAAATTAATCATGATCCCCTGATCATGTGTTCGGATCTGTGTATGCTTGGATCCCATATCTTTTGCTACAAGTCATCATGTGCTATTTCTTGCTACCTTTCTCCAAGTTTCCATATCTTATGCTGCCTTGCTCCACTAGTTGCACTCTCGCAATCTTCTGTTGTCTTCCTTTTGCTGCTTCTCCTTTGTTTCACTGCTGCTGGTCTCTTCCGGGATTCCTTCATTATCATCCGCCTCATCAGTTCAATTTCTTTGTCTAACAAATTTTCTCTAGCATCTTCAATAAGACCTGTACTCACAAAGAAATTGTTAGAATAAACAATATAAGACTTCAGTGCCCGCATAGATTTTGCTGCTGCCAGTGTTGTCTCAGCTGCCACCATAAAAGTTGCCCCACATGTTGCTCTAGCTATCACTATGGATGTTGCTGCCGCTGCCACCATAGATGTT
>APFE031531493.1:4351-19390 GCA_000404065.3 Pinus taeda
CGGACCCACCTATGGTTTTGTGCATGATTTTCGCACATGTTTTTTGGAGGTGATGGTTTTCGGTCCATGGTTTTGGACGCGATGGTTTTCGGTCCATGGTATTGGATGCTTCGGCATGTATAAATATGTATTGTAACATTGAAAGGAACATAATGAAAAATCAAGCTGGTAGTCCCGGTTTTGGGATCCAGTGGGAAATCTCTATGTATATGTGTTATGCTCTCGCTTTTTTATTTTTTTCTGTGATTTAGAATTCGGATGTAGGTAATTTCTGTACGGGGTTAAAAACTACATAAACAATGAAAAATAACTTTGTTGGTGTTTACACACAACATCTTACACTTCTAGAGGACCAATTTTTAGTTGGACATGAAAACCAATACGAAGTTAGTGCCCATACAAAGATGAAAAAAATGTTTCGAGGCATGTTGATGATAAGGTCCATGGAGAGGATATAAATTATGGATACATTGGGGCATCTAATCCAAAAGTAAATACCATAGGGAGGAATCATTGCATAATATAAAAGGCACATGAGCTTATTAAAATTTGTGCCATCTGACAACCATAGTGCGACTGATACAAATAGATAAGTGGAAGATCCAAGTATCAACCTCAACTTTTTAACAAATAAATATGTCAGGTTTTGACTCTCCCTTTCAACAAATACTTCCAAGCATGTTTGTTTTGAACTTCAAAAGGATTCTAAACTAATAATTCTAAGTGACTCACAGGAAGAAAATGTGGATGCTAAGAACTTTTGTTACTCTCTTGTCTTGGATTTTTCTAGTTTGGATACTTTGGGTGAGTTCCATTCAGTTCTTGTGAAGCTTTGCAGGAGGCATCACAATTTGATTGTAATGGAATTTCCTTACCATACTAGTTGTCAAGAAGAATATCATTTCACACTAATTTTAATCTACAATGATATGGTAATGGAATTTTCATGTGTCTGATGCATTGCAAGTAAAATGGAAAACTGCTTAATTTGATACTTGAGTAAAACTATACTTTCATTGGTATTTTTTTTCCCTTCTAAATTTATTATTTCTTCCTCTTCTAATAATTCTTTAGTAACAGGTTGTAGATTTTCATCAAGGGCTCCAATTTCATGCAACCTTTGCGCGTCTCCTAGAATCTAAACCATTTGATTTATGCCTCAAAATTAGTCCTTGTTGGGAAAAATACATCAGTGGGGGGGGGGGGTGGGGGGGGGGTGCTAGTTTGAATCAGTATTTACAAATCAATGACATTTTACATTTCATATTCAGATTTCGATACGCGACTTTATTGTTGGAACCTATTAGTACTTTATTAAACATTAGATAAAAAGTAACCATGTGTTGCAATAACAAGATAAACCATCACACATAATAAACACACATGAACACCGGGATTTAAGGTAGAAACCTAATGTGGGAGAAAACCACCTGTTTTTGTTGTCTATGTCTTCTTTTTAATATAAAGAAAAATTTTTTTACAATCTTGTACTGACGCAGACTCATACCAATACACAGGCACCCACCTGCAGAAGGCTACAACCTTCTCTTGTTCTCCATCTTCTACTGAAAGGAAGCTACAACCCCCTAGCTCTTGTACTGGCTGATATGTTTACCAGTACGTAAGTGTCAGCCTACAAAAGACTACCACCTTCACTCTTTCTCTAGGGACCACGTTTCATAAATTTTCAGACTGGATCCACCTGCTTCAACACATCATAACTTGTAGGCCACGTTTCATGAAATTTTCATATTGACCCATTATCGACACTTAAGCTCAATATCAAAAATCAAACTGTAAGTCATCACTATAACACATTCATCCATCATTGATACATCTGAATCAATCAACCCCTGAAACCTAATCATCAATTTCTAACATAACTAAAACCTAATCATCACTTTTTGAATCAACCAATCATTGAAACTTTTGACAAAACTGAATCAAACAATTACTGAAACCTCTGGCACAATTGAATCACCCAATCATCAATTTATGATACAAGTGAATAAATCATTCACTCAAAGCCCAATCAACTGACACATAATCAAAATTCAACCAATCAACTAGAACCGTCAGATCATTGTAACTAGCACACAACTGAACTCAAAACACTACATCAACAACTAGAACCAGCTACAATCTCAAAAATCATATGTCAGAATGTATACGCTACTTCAATGAGGAAAACCTGTGTCTATATGCTACTTTCTGTAACCCAACTTGTGTATACCTCTAAATATATTGAATCATAAAACTTCTGAACCAAAAATTGTACCAACCAAAGAAATTATGAATATCTACTATCATATTACATAGTTCTAAATAGATAGCAGCAAAGATCACCCTTCTTAGTCAATCAATCAGTCAACCAGACTCAATCTCCTTATACAATTAGTTTAACTTCATATCTAATGAATATAGCATTGAAAAATAGGAGTAAAACAACAACATTGATGAGATAGATCATTCATTTCTAAACAACAAGCCCTTCCTCTGCATACACTACTTGGACGTGCCAAATCTACATGCATACACACCTTCACTGAGGTGAACCTATGTATAGATATGAAAACAATGAATTATAACTTCGCAACTTTTCAAGACTTCAAATATACCCAGACCATAGCATTTAAAGGATAATACATGTGTTAGTACTCAGATCTAACCTATCCATTATCAGATCATACAATGATAAGTCATTTCAGGTCTCATGATCCTGATCCAAAATTGTGCATAATTGTTTCATATCTATTAGATACATCCATCATCAAACACCCAGATGCATACTTAGTTCATATCAAGAAAATAATAAAAAACCCATAACATGCATATATGCTTTTAATCTAACTCTTCATATGGTTTTCATCACTTGCACACCCTCACACTTTGATCTTCACCTCCTTATATAGTCTTAGCCTTTTTCAATACCTTGGGTCAAAACCATAGTTATGTTGATGGTATTCTTTGAAGGGATCAATATTCTTTGTTATGCTCATTATTATGGTCCAATACCATGGTAGGAATCCCTGATATTCTTTAACCTTAATGTTCCATCCCATACATGATTTACCTTCAGTGAAACAACATGCATACGTATACGCGCCTTTTATTTTGTGTACCCGCGTGTATACATGACTTGGACTAGGTTAAACAATGTATACAACTTAAAACATTTTCTTTCCTCAATTTCTTGATTCTAATCTACAATCCTTTGTCCCATCATCCTGTTCTTCTATGCCATTACTCTGTTACCTCTTAATTGACTTGTTATAATGTGAGTTGCCACTGTACATCACTTATGAACTGATTCCTCTGAACTGCCGTACATTTTTTCACATTTGTACACACAAATGCCATGCATTCTGTCACATCTTGTTTATACCTTTATCAAGTAGTTCATTGATTAAATAGGTTGTCATCAAGGACAACTCATCCAGGACAACACCTAATTCATAAAACCAACAATTTCTCGTATCAAGATTCTGTTTATGAGCTATAAACCTTTGACCCATTATTCTATTCCTCCATTCTATCACCTCTGATATCGTTGTTCCATCATTTTGTTACATCTGATCTAACCTGTAGATTCATCTAGTTACCATATACTTGTTCTGTTACAAGTGAGTTTCCATCAAGGACAACACATGCATCATAATGCCAACAGTCCTAACAAAATCAATCATTCTCAAGGTCTTAACAAGCTTTCATAACAAAAATTTGAAAATAATAAACTATTTCAATACAAGGTTGAAGTCCTCAAAAAAAAATAATTGCTCATATACCATAACTTTTCAGGAAATTTTATTGACACTATTCACAAAAGTAATGCAGAGAAAATCCACACTTACTAGAGATATTTGAGAGTATTGATAACCTTAATCATAAGGGAAATAAAGGAGAGTTCTAGTCCTTCACATTTTAACTTTAAATTCATCTCCAACAAGTGTTTATGTTAATAAGAAAGAACAAAAACTATCATATAGAATAAGTAAATTGGCTTGAATTACACTACTTCTTGAATCTTTACTTAAGCTATTAACTTCGATGAAAGACGTTAGCTTCCATTTTAACAAGAAAATTCATTACACCATACTCATCATAAAAAATTTACCCGATTCTGCTCACTTAAGAAAGTAGCATTTTCCATCAGGTCCATGCACTTAAGTAATAACTGCAGACTCTCAGCTATTTTAGTTGTTATAGATGATTTGAGAACAACATTCGAGCCTCAGTCCTTTAGAGCGTACTGAACACAAAGATTGGTAGGGATTATATAAATTGAAAATGTTTTATACACCTAATCATCTCTGCTTATCCATTAAAAACCTCCATCATGGTATCCAGGAAAAAGTGAAACATTGTTCAGAAACATGTAATGTAGAATGCAATGCCATTAAATAAACATAAAATATGTAAACAATCTTCCTACATTTTATCTCATATTAATGAGAATTCTTTGCATAAATTTTTCCTTCAAGGATCTCATGAAGTAGACAAAAGTCACACATAAACACCAGACCACCAAGATAAATATCTTAGTTTTGTAAAAATATAGTGAGTTGAAGTACAATACAACAAACAATAATTTAATAAAAATGAACAAATATATAAAGTGATAGGTCCTGGATTAAAATTGCAAGAGTAGAAACAAACGAGATCTAAAGCACTACAAAATTGAAAAGAAAACATATAAAATGAGACATGAAACAATCTAAGGCAAATTACTTGGCTTTTCTCAAAGGTTGTTATCAAGGGAAGATATCCATACACACTTTTAGAATAGCAAAACAATTTAGAACAACATAAAAAAAAACATTAAGGCCCCAAAGGTCTCGCATCCTTTCTTTGAAATTCCCCTCGACTCTTCTAATTGCACTAGAGGTATCTGCAAACAAATTTGTACATGAGTTTTGCAAAACTAGCATCCTTTACATAATGGCTCATGAGCAGGTGAACTTTACACGTCAGATAGTTCAAAATTTTGGAATAAATATAAAGCTTATAAGTTTCCACTCTTTATTGTATAGTGTAAACTAAAACTTTTAAAACTAACAATGTTCTAAAGAATTTCGAAACCGAATTGTACCAAAACTTTTAAGTAAATTTTAGAGTTTGTAAGCCAGATTGGTACCTTTAAGTGCAACTATAAATAGGCAAGCTTTCTCCAATGTCAATAAAACAAGCCATTACAAGTTCAACTCCTACCCAGAAAAACTATCACTCTTTATGTCTTCATCACTGCTTCTCGTATGTATTTCCTTCATGGTGGAAATTATCTTCTAGAACTTAAATAGGATTGCGACACCACCATGATCAAAACTTGAAGAAGACACCTTCAATAGACTAGAAATTAAACCACTAGTCTTAATATATATTTTTCCTTCTTTCCATTATTGATGTACATAAAGTGATCTTCTATTATTTGGTCAAAAATCTTCTATTGATGCACATGCAACTCTCATAAATTGCAGAAGCTCATCATCTTGTCCCCTTCCTATAAAAGATTTATCAATAACTTCCTCAGTGTAGACATCATTTAAAAGTTGAGTAATCCGATCTACTAGATTACCCTTGAAGCTATTCTCTCCATTTTCAACATCAATAGGCTTATGTCCTGTAACTAATTCTAAAATAACCATTCCAAAGTTGTACACATATCCTTTCAAAAGTAGCCACAGGTGCACATGTATTCAAGTGCTACATAGCCCAGATCTCCAAAATCGCCATTTATGAAAGTGCTAAGATGAGTATCTACTAGATTCATCAACCTTGCCAATCCAAAATTAGTTATTCTAGGAAGCTTGTATTCTTCACCAAGAAAAATATTATTTGAACTTATATTATGGTGTATGACACGATGGTTGCAACTGTGATGAAGCCATGCCATTCCTCTAGCTCCACCAATTCCAATTTTGAGCCTTGCAGTCCAATCCAAATTATTCTATGGATTCTCCTTGTTATGCAGGCAGTCCCACAAGCTTCCATTAGGCATGTGTTTGTACACTAAAATCTTCTATTGTATGGAAATATAGCAACCCAGAAGAGGAATAAGATTCTGGTGCCTCAAGCGGGCTAACGTATTCATTTCAACCTTAAAATTCTTTTCAGATTGGGTAGTGTCTCGAAGCCGTTTTATCGCCATTATAGATCCATTAGCCAGTGTTGTTGTATAAACAATGTCTAGCCTGACCCTATGATGATTTCTAGGCTGAAATCATTTGTGGCAGCCATTAGACCAGAAACTTTATTTTTTTAATGGGCTTCTCAAACATGGACACTTTGGTAGACTTTGGAGCTCTAATCCATTTTGCTCGCTAGTCCTCATCCATCATTTCAACCAATTTCTTTGGTCTTATTATGATACACCACCACAAAAAGGAAAAACCAAGCAATGACACAATAAAAAAACACACAAAAGATGCCCCAACCACAACACCTATATTAGACTTCCCATTTATGTGGAAACTAAAATCAAGGACTTTCTTGATAAGTCTTCTTTTTCCATGAAAGAAATAAAAATATTCAACTAAACTCAGCTTGACAGAAAACTGTTAACGATATTGATCACTATGGGAGGCCATGTAGTTGCATACTTCAAATGCACACTGTAATAAGTAAAAAAAAATTATGACCTTTTGGGAGAGTTTGTTTCCTGCAAAATTCATGCTATAGAGTGTAAATTACAACCAGGTCAGATAACCTCACAACTTTCAACAATATGCTAATGCAAATGGGGTACATTCAGTAGAAAAGAGTTTATGCTAATCACAAAAGTGGAAAACATGCAAGTAAATAAGTTAAACATAGGAAGCTCAAATAGACCATATCAAATTCAAGACAAATATGTTAACCATACGATGTGGACTGAAAACAACATGGTCTACTTTAAAGTTCACTTTATGAATTTTTTTCTTAAAGAGACTAATTCTTTGCAAGATACTTTGAAAGTGATACCCTCGCTCAAAACAAGATCATGGAGATCACATTTATGGATCCTTTACATTTAAACTTCTACATATAGTATAAGAAGTTGACGTGTTACAAATCGAAGGACACTCTCGGGCTACAAAGAGAATGATAGAAAATACCTTTCAATGTACCATGATGTTTGGATAGAGATTGAAATTTATATTTAAGTCTCTTACTACTGTGAGAATATGTGGAAGCCTACACTGTTAAAAAGGTGTAATATGTTTGACTGATCTCAAAGAGATTCAAATAATAGAATTGTGTGCCAGTGCAAGCAAAAGGCTCAAAAACTGGAAGTAATAAGGTTTTGGAGAAGGTAAGGGCATCTACTATTCAATCTAACAAAATATACATGCTATGTCTTGTGTGTTTGTGTAAATTGGAAATCAAACTATGTGCATCTAATGAAGTTTGAAATATATACTTTTCGCACCCAATTGAGCAAGGCATGCCTATATTAGCATTATTTTCCTTCAAAGACAATTTAAACTGATACAACAAAAAAATAGAATACTAGTGCTCTCTTCTCTGACTTCTGAATCCATTTTTATGATCATTCTTTGTATGTGTATAATGGAAATATTAGGTCCAAACTCTCGTAAGAATGGTTGATCTTGAGCTTGCTTGGCTAATATTTTAGGATCTTGAGCATGATAAATAACTTGTTCAAATCCTTTTTATGCCTACTCAACCAATTTCTTCCTCCAGTCCCAAGTCCTCACCCTTTCTTGCAAGCTTCTCTCCCAATTGAGTACTTAAAGAAGGGAGAAGCATTGCATACGAGAAATTTACTTGCAAAAATAAAGCTATGTTCCCTATGACAATCAACAATCTCTTTGCTGGCTGGTATATAGAGAAATGCAAAAAGAAATACAATTTACTTCTATTTGTTTTATACACTATCAAGAGAGTGAACTTCATCTCTATGTCAGTCAAGAACGAATGTTCTAAGAGCATAAAATAGTACTAAAAGGGTAGACACAATTCCAATAAGGAACACTACGACATAATGAACGGATAACCATGCATCTGAGAATTACAACAATAATAAAATTAACACCTTAACCTCTAGATCTGCTCTAGATTTCTATGGATCATGAAAAATATTGACTAAAGATTTGGGAGAATGATATATATTGAAGCTTTCAACAAAGCACAATTAAAACAAGTATTATGATACAAATAATGTTAATATGGGGCCATATGCAATAGATTCCAAAAGTAACTTTAATAAAATCTAAAAATCACAAAAGTTCTACAGATTGGCCATACTAAATGGTAAAATATATCTATGATAAGAGGTGCAACCCTGAGTAGGATAAGAGTGATTAAATACTGAATTTGATGATACAAAATATTAACAAAAAAACCTTAAATACAATACAAGATGTTTATAATATAAATATATAATTTACTACAACAAAGTCATCATAAATTGATACCTACAGAATGTCTGAATGTCACATAGAAATTCATACCTTGCTTATTTTTATGTACCCAAAAGAGAGTATCACCCCGTGTTCTCATTTTTATCAGTTATTTCTAGTAGATACTTTCCCAAGGAATGATATTGATTTTATATGAGCTTTATTCTTTAGCCACTATAAGCTCATTTGAATGGTAATTTTAAGATGTTCCTTATGCCAATGGAATCTCATCATTCTCATCTTAGAAGTTGTACTTCTCACCAATTTCTCTTAAGAAATGATAGACCTCATACACTAAAGGTAGCCCAAACATAACACATGCACGTGTGACTCTCATAAATTGTAGAAGCTCATCATCTTGTCCCCTTCATATAAAATATTGATCAATAACTTCCTCGATGTGGGCATCATTTAAAAGTTGAATAATCCAATCTACTAAATTACCCTTGAAGCTAGTCTCTGCATTTTCAACATTGATAGGATTTTGTCCTGTAACTAATTCTAAAAAAACCACTCCAAAGTTGTACACATATCCTTTCAAACTAGCCACCAAGGTGTGCATGTATTCAAGTGTTACATAGCCCATATCTCCAAAATCACCATTTATCAAAAGTGCTAAGATGAGTATCTACTGGATTCATCAACCATGCCAATTCCAAATGTGTTATGCTAGGCTCATATTCTTCACCAAGAAGAATATTGTTTGAACTTAAATTATGGTGTATGACATGAGGGTTGCAATTATGATGAAGCCTTGCCATTCCTCTAGCTCTGCCAATAGCAATTTTGAGCCTTGCAGTCCAATCCAAATTATTCTCTAAATTCTCCTTGTTGTGCAGGTAGTCCCACAAGCTTCCATTAGCCATGTGTTTGTACACTAAAATATTTTCTTGTCTGGAAATATAGTAACCCAAAAGATGAACAAGACTTTGGTGCCTCAAGTGGGCTAATGTATCCATTTAAGCCTTAAACTACTTTTTAGATTCGTTGAGTTTCAAAGCCTTTTTATCGTCATTACAGATCCATTAGGCAGTGCCGGTCTATAAATAGTGCTTGTCCTGCCTGAACCTATAATGTTTTCTTTGTTGAAGTCGTTTGTTGTAGCCATTAGATCATAAAGATAAATTTTGTTAATGGGCTTCTCAAACATGGACACTTTGATAGACTTTGGAGCCCTAATCCGTTTTTCCCACTTGTCCTCTTCCTTCAATTCAACCAATTGCTTTGGGCTTATTCTGATACACCACCACCAAAAGGAAAAGCCAAACAATGACACAATAAAAACACCTGCAATAGATGCCCCAACGATAACACCTATGTCAGACTTCCCATTTATGTGTAAACTTCAATCAAAGACTTTCTTGACAGGTCTTCTATTTCCATGAAAGGAATAAAAACATTTAGCTAAACTCATCTTGACAAAAGACCATTGATTGCATGGATCAATGTGAGAGGCCATGCAATTGTATACTGCAAATGCATAGTGTATTAAGTAAAACCATATATGACATGTTGGGATAGTTTGTTTCCAGAAAAATCCATGCTATATAGTGTAAATTGTAACACCCCTCCATTGTATGTAACACTTTGTTAACCTAAGCTAAGAAAATCTAGGTCCAAGGTGTAACAATGAAAGTAAATACTTTTAAATAAATAAATATAATGTAAAACACTTGGAAAATGAGACACCAAGAGATGAGGTTCTTAGCAAATAAAATCCCAATGGTGAGTGGGAATGGATAAATCTTTCATGATAAGACTTCTAGATCTAATTCTAGATAACCTTAATAGACTTGGAGATAAATATCCATTAAGGTACTTATTTGGAGAAAGATGCTAAGTTAAGAAAAAAATAAAAGCCTTGTGGGAGAGAAAGGCAATATTTTATGACAAAAAGCCTCGCGAGAGAGAAAGGCAAGCTTTTCTGGGAAAAGCCTAGGAAAATGGATAAAAAAATATCCATAAAAGCAGGATGTCGCTAATGGGAACCATATCATGAAAGAGGGTATTAAATATGCATTGAAGAGATCCATAGGTGGCAGTTGATCCATTGAAAGAACTCTCCGCTCAGGGGTGAACCAGAAACAACCAGTTCTAGGTTGGGTGGCGGTGCTGAGTTTTCCAATGACCCCTTTTCCATATTTTGATTTTCTTCAAGTGCATGGGATGCACTGTATGTTTGAGTCTCACTCCTTATGTGTTGAATATCTCAACATATGTGTAAAGTTGCATGTGTTATCTTTGTTTATAGGATGATTGAATACTTATGCATGTGGGCACTAGTGAATGTAAATTAACTCAAAGTGTGTAGTTAATGATGGGATCATAATAGGTGATTATTAATAGTGAATTAAGGAGGTAGGAAACCAATGGTATTTGCTTCCCTATGTAAAATTTAATGATATTGAGATAATTATGTATGATGAATAAATCTGTTTTAAGGTTTGCAGTTGTACAACTAGTGGTTCTGGTTATCTAGGCTATGCATTATGCATCTTGAGGAAAATTGCATCCACTAAGGCTGTTTTCAGCTAATTTTTCTTATTACATAAAATATATATGTTAGCAATACATTCGACTATAGCAATATGACTATGATCATGATGTAGGGAAATGTTAGCTGCAATATATTTATGATAACATTTCGATTAATGTTGGTGTTGAGATAGCAGAGGAAGGAAGTCTTTATGCATAATACTATCTTGTTGAATGCCCATGATGGATTTTTTCCTTTGATATGTAATACATGCATAAGGGTGGTATTTTTCCATAGGGGAACAAAACCTTACCATGTTATTATGCATAGTTAATTAGACATGCATGGTTTGGAACCTACATGTTTCTATTGAGTAAAGCAATATATCAATAATCGTAACTAAGATATGCAAGAGGCACAAAGTATATTCCAATCTATACTAAACTAGGGTCGAGGTTGTGAAGAGTATGCACACATTAAATACCCCTTACTGTATGCATGAAGGCATCATACATGAACAACTTTATGACCTACAAGTAGGTCAATGGTAATGACACTCAAAAACTACAATTACATAATGGAAGCAGCTTCTAGTGCTTCTTGGTTAATAGCAGAAAGACAATATTAAGCTTAAGAGCACATTCTTAACAGTTCACTCAATTCCAATGTGTCAAACTCCACAACATGGATGTGCATATCAGTCCAAATATAATGGATTACCATAAATAGGGACCTTTCCAATCTGCAACAAGAGAAATATGCTTTCAAAAGAAGGATGGTAGATCTTGCAAATGTACTTCTTGTGGGAAGGGATAAGATTACAATGATCTATGTGTATATATAAACAAACTATACATGTTTATAACAATAGAAATGGCAAATAGATTGGATATGGTGGTGTTGTATGCACTTGAAGTATAAAGAGAACAATTTATAACAGCCAAAGGAATAACAAGAATGGTACACTAGATTCGGAACATGACTTGTCCAAAGTAATTAACAAATTGTTGGTAAAGCAAAATGATTTGCATTAGAAAATCTTATGAATGTTTAAGGATCTTATGCCAGTAATAACATAATGCATGCATCAAGAAGGTTCTAAGGATAAACCAATCATGCAACATAAAACATTAGGATGATTCAACCATAGGGATGGTTAAGTAGTACTGGTAATCGAGGTTTACGTGTACAATGATATTGGGATCTAGTAATCTAATCCATTAATTCACAATCATACCAACTAGAATACATATGTGTACCACTATTTCCTACCAAGCAATATTGGGACGTTACTTGACAGATTTCATTGATAATGATGTCTGGACACCATAACAATTGTTTCATAAATGACGCGGGAATTCATAAATTTGATAATGGATAAATGAGTTACATGCTTTTATTTTCCAAGGGTGATTTAATGTTAAAATAAGTTGTTAACATGTAAACACCCTAGGATCACACCCTGGTACACATAGTGCCTAAAAACTTAGAAGGTGTGGAAATAAAAACATTGTAACTTTCATTTATAACTCATGTATAGGAAATGTATGTACTTGCATACTGATTGTTCAATTGGTTAGACATACATTGAATTATTCATGGCCAACAAGGTGTTGGAAGAAGTGTAAAAAGGGAAACAATAAATCATATGATATGATTTGTTTAAGTGTAGAGTACTTTATGAGTACCAAACAATTATTTTCTTGGCTAAAGACAAGTTAATATTATTATTAGACTTCAAATATAACATTGAAGTCCATACTAGACTAACTATCATAGTCAATAGTCTACTTTATGATTAAGCAAAGGTCATATTTCATTGTTATTAAAACCTTGTCTATGGGACTGATTCAATCCTGAAACTCAAAATTATTGGTTTTGTAAATTTGTATTATGCATCTATGTTATCATTTTGCTGAAAATTTCCTGCAACCACAAGATACCTGAAAAGAATTAGCTAAATAAAAGCACTTGAATATGCTGACATCTAAATTTTCAATTATGCTCTAGTTGCTGAAGTTGAACAAGTCCATGAATTCCTTATTCTCCAATCGACAAACCAAACATGGTTTGATTGGACTTACCTAAAATTAGTGTGAATGAAAGATTAAAGGAATTTTTGGCATAATAATAAAATGGTTAAAAACACGTGGATGAAGTATATGTCATGCAGGTGATGCTATGGGAATTTTGTATTGGGTACACATGTATAGGTGGTACTATGTACAAATGGTACTAGTATGGATACATGACTTGCATAAGGATATATGACATGTATAGTTGTATATGTGTAATGCACACTATGTGTAGATGCACATGGTTGAGGAAAAGGCACTTGGTGATTGCCTGGTGTGGAAACCGATCCATAGTGCATAAAGAAGCAAGAATAAGGTGGAAACTAAGGATTGGTATTCGAAACTAGGGATAAGTATCCATATTTAGTTTCAATCTTAGTACACATATGGAATATGATGTTGATTTATGATTTTGATGGTTATGTTTGAGCTAACATGATATGATATTTTATACATGTTGATTGGTCAAATGTGCTAGTTTGACTTGTTGTAACTAATGCAGGGAAACTACAAGAAGAAAGTGTTCGACAATAACACAAAGGCATTGGAAGAATGCCTTGAAAGAGCATGCATTTCTATTATTTAAATACAATGAAATAGAGGAATCATAGCGAAATGGAGGGAAACATTAACCTATTGTTACTCATGTAGTAGTACTGTTACATTGACTATGGTAAATAAAATTGAGTTTTTGCATCTGAAAATCTCTCACAAAATTGATTGACATAAATGTTACAGGTAGCAATGGAAGGAGAATTGCCAATAGAACTCCTTTGTAACTGATACATATCGGAAGATCCGATTTAGATGGAAAGGCCATGGGAGCCTGTAAATTTAGAAACAACTACCTATGAATGAGATTGTAAGATGTAGTAATACACCGAGGACGGTGTAAATTTAAGGGGTGGAGTATGGAAGACCCCTCCATTGTATGTAACACTTTGCTAACCTAAGCTAGGAAAAGCTAGGTCCAAGGTGTAACAATGAAAGTACATACTTTATTGTTAAACAAATAAATATAATTTAAAATGCTTGGAAAATGAGACACCAAGAGATGATGTTCTTGCCAAATAAAATCCCTTTGGTGAATGGGAATGGATAAATATTTCATGATAAGACTTATAGATCTAATTCTAGATAAGATTAATGGATTTTGGAGATAAATCTCCATTAAGCTAATTAGCCAGAGAAAGATGATAAGTGAAGAAAAACATAAATGCCTTGTGGGAGAGAAAGGAAAGCTTTTATGATGAAAAGCCTTGTGGGAGAGAAAGGCGAGCTTTTCTGGGAAAAGCCTAGGCAAAAGGATAACAAAATATCAATAAAAGCGGGATGACGCTTGTTATCACCAAAATAGGTCCCTGATAGGCTGCTGATCAGACTATCTTAGTGTAACTATTTCAAACCAATCTTTTAGCTAAGGCTTAGCCTCCTTAGCCTGAGAGGGCTCTCTCAAAGGATTAATGATATTGATTGATGATAATATAGATGGCTAACTCTATCTTGGGTTTGTGTGTTTGAAGGTTGAAAAGATGAAGGCTTGCTACCATTGGGATATGGAGTCAACAAGTCAATAAATTCAGTGGCAAGGTTTCTTGACATGAAAGCTGAGGCAAATAGGGTTTTCAAACAAAGATAATTCACTACAATTGTATCAAGAACAACTGGGGTAACTGAAGCATCCTTTTTCAGGAGAAAAACTGTTTTAAGTAGTCAACTTCCAGGAGGTCTCCAGAGAAACTGAAAGAATATTTTGGAAAATTGAAAGCGGTTTTTATTCCTAACATACTGAACTAGAAAAACCTCTTTCAGTTTCTTCAAATTAATTATGAGCGGGGAGAAATGGGTGATTAAACTTGCGCTACGAAACTATTGTAGGTGCAAGTTTTTCACAAGCATATTTCTCTGTTTTACACCTGTTTTTCAAAGGCACATTATGGGAGTTAGGGACGGTGTTTCAAAAACCCAAGAGAGGTTTTCGTTCAGCATGGATTGGTTCACAAAAGCCTCCTTCAGTTTTTCTAAATACGTTTTTTGTGAGAAGTTATGAGCTCTGTCCCAAGACCCATTTTTCAGCCAAAACAGAGCA
>APFE031531497.1:0-12236 GCA_000404065.3 Pinus taeda
GGGCGACAAAGTGTGGTTCCACATCAGCAAGGACGGGATGAAGGGAGAAGGGAAGAAGTTGCAACCAATTCAATATGGTCCATTCACCATCTTGGAGAAGATTGGAAACAATGCCTTTTGCCTCGCTTTGCAGATATATATGCAAATGTACTCTGTAATGAATGTGGAAAACTTAAAGTTGTATGAGCCACCATTGCTTATGGAAACCAAAGAGGTGGGCACAATTCCTACAGTTGATGACTTTGCACCAAAGTATCTCAATGAGTTAACTGAAGACATCATCCTTGACAGAAGAACCAGAACTTCATGACAGGGAGATGTGGAATACCTTTGATTTGGTTTCAAGGGGATGCACCCTAGCAAGGAAAAATGGCTAGAAAAAGAAAGAGTGAGAAAACAATTCCCTCACTTGCCAATTGATAGATAAAGCTTTTGGTGGTCCAAAAGCTCCTCAATGGGGAGGATTGATCGAGGAGTATCTCCAGACACCAGTGGCATGGAAAAGGCTCAAAATTCAAAGTGGCGGAAAGGAGATGAACTTGACATCAGATCAAAGTGCTCGTTGCCTTGATTCCAACGATGTGAATGACACTCCAATCCGAGTCCGGATGAAGGAGATAGAGGCAGTCAAAGTTGGGTTGAATTTTGATGACTGGGCAGGATTAATGAAGGCATAATTTGAAATTTTCCAACAGATGGAATCCGGCCAACTCTGGCCAGATTCCAGGCAAAATCGTGGCCTCGTTAAAAATACTCCTTCAGTCCAAAACCGAATTTCCAAAAATGCATAGTTTGTTTTTATTAACAAAAAAAAATATAAAACAAGGAGGTGGCAGGCCACCAACCCCGCCACCCCAACTCATAACCACATATAAAAAAAAGCATATGTGGTGGAGGGGCAGGCCACAACCCCCAGCCCCTCCCATGGAACCAACAACAAAAAAAACGGGGTGGGCGGCCATGACCCCACCACCCAACAACCCACATAAATGGAATGCATTAATGTAGTGGGGGGCACGGGCTGTCAACCCTGCCGCCCCTCCACATGACCCAACTATATAAAGGCGACAGTGGAAATGGGGGGAGTGGGCCACCAAGTACGGCGGACCCGCCCCCCAAAATTACACTATGAAATATTGCATGGGTAAAAGGAGAGGGGCAGGATTTGATCCCCCAACCCCTCCTCAACAACACTCCAAATTTACCATTGTGCCACAACTGATTGTTTTGTAATCCACCCACCGTTTTTTATTTGAACATAGTTTATCAGTGCGCTCAGGCAGAGGAGGTAGTGCATGTAGTTCGAGGCAAAATTTTGCAGGAGGGTGGAATTTTCACTTTGTCAGAATTTGACAAATTTTCTATGGTTTCAGCACTTCTCGACACCACAAACACAATGGCGCTATCCACTTCTCCATTAGAGTTCTGAATTTTTTGGCCATTTTTTAGTATGGAGGTATAAAACTCCTTTTTATAACTGATGCTTGTAAACTTCTTTCTCATGCCACTTAATGAATGAGGGCCTCCCCATTGATCGAGCAGGGCCCAGAGACGTAGTCCAAGTCGAATGAACTCTGTTATCAAGTCTTCTTGTCTTCTTTCATGCTTTATGTGTTTCTCCTCTTCTCTCATGTGCACATTAAGTTTTCTATGTTAAGCTACAATTTATGCATGTAATTCTTTAACACATCTATAAGCAAAAGATTTTGGATCATGGGGTTAGTAGGTTACTATAGGAGGTTCCTCAGGAACTTCTCACTGATCACATATCCTATTATATCCTTGCAAAGGAAAGGAAATAAATTTGAATGGATAGAACAATGTGCAACAAGTTTTGAGCAGTTGAAGCATTTGTTGAAAAATGCTCTGGAATTAAAGATTGCAGATTCAGATAAAGAGTTTTTGGTGTGCACAGATGCTAGCAAGAGAGGACTTGGTGGATTCATGATGTAGGAGAGATAGGTGGTGTGTTATGAGTCAAGAAAACTGAATGAGCACGAGCAAAATTATGTGACTCGTGATATTGATTTGGCAGCTGATATTCATGCATTGAAGATGTGGAGGCACTATCTTCTTGGAAGGAGGTTTGTATTAATGAGCAATCATAGTGGGCCAAGGTACTTATTTGACCAACCAAATCTGAATGCCAGGCAAGCTATATGGTTGGTCACACTCAGTGAGTTTGACTTTGAGATTAATTAAATAAAGGAAAGGAGAATAGGGTTGCATATGCTCTTAGTAGGAGAGTGTAGGCAAACCATATTACAGTGGTGAGCTCTTATGGCACATATTTACAGGATCAGATCTTATAGGAAGGACAATATGATGAGAGGTACTAGTAGCTTAGGCACAGGTTAGAGCAGGGTACAAGTGAACAAATGTGTACTATCATCTCACAACATATGGCTTGGTCAGATTTAGGGACAGGATCTATGTGCCAGATGACAGTGAGCTCAAGAAGCTTATCTTGAGGGAGTGTCATGTCAAGCCATATCTGGTTCACCCAGGATATCAAAATACATTGACAACAATGAATAAGTTCTATTATTGTTCAAATCTAAAGAAGGAAGTGACAGAGTTTGTTGTTAAATGCTTGGATTGTGTTGTAGACGCTACAACACCACCCAAATTTTTGGGCATATTCAAAATTTTGGGCACCCCACCACTCACCCCGAGCTACTATGGTTTTCAATAAGGCCCCAACTGGTTACTCTCCCTACGACCTTGCCTATCCAACCCCTTTGGTGTGCCAACTCACGTTTCATACATTGCATTTGCGCATCATGATTTATCTCAGACATAGGCCTTAGGACCGCATTAGGATTTCGAAGGTTAATGGTTGCATTGATGCATCAAGAGTCTCTCATGATTTTGAATCTCATCTTCGCATATGCCTTTAGGGGTGCATTCTCATTGGCATCACTTGGCATCATGGCGAGAGGCATTTCAAAACTATTTCCTTAGGTTCTGGGCGCCTCAGCATGTGCATTAGGGTTTGTAGGGGTCATGGCTTTACCTTAACATCTCTTTAACCCTAGGTGCATGTGATTGAAGGTCCAACCCTATTTTTAAATAATCCTCACCCTCTATAGTTTATGGGAATACATTTTTGTCGATGGCATTGCCTCACCATCATCCTCTTCCCTTCAAATGTATTTGGGTTTGTGTATTGTGATCCCCATCCTACTCACCCAAAACCCTGATGATCAAATAAACCCCCGACCTTGTCACACATCGCCCTATCCTTTAACTACATTGCCACAAACATGTGTTGGCACTGTCAGCACACCATAACATCATCTTAGTTGCACCAGCATTGGAGAGATTTTAATGATGTCAAAATTATAGCTTCGATCTCTTCCCTCTCCAAGATGAAATCATAGCTTTGGTCTTAGACACGATAGCTACATACTCATTTTTGAATTTGAGACAATTCGCGTGCTAAGGGGCATTGATACATTTTATAAATTATCTTTTCATACCCAATATTACAGCCTTGGATAATACACATGTGCGGAATTTATCATTCTTATAGGGAGGTCGTTTACATTAGTGACATTTTGTCCCCATTAAGAACGCATCTACCATTTCTATAACAAGTATTTTAATACCTGGCCCCATGTTCATTATGCTTGTAGGTATTAACATCTAAATGTGCAAAAAATTCTCCTTATGACCAACGTCTAATATTACCTTTGTACACACAGGCTCGACAATAGTAGAGGTTTTGTGTAATCTCACTAAAGATCACGATGGCACCTCACATAGGAAGAATGAAGTGTCTAGGTCTTCACCAATGACCATCACCCACAAGACCTCTACATTAAAAACTACCTTTTGAGCATGTTGAAGGTGAATGGTGGACCATATATTAGATAAGTTGTGTAGAGGCAAATAATGAGCATAGATTGAAGGGGCATAGTGGTATTTATGAGGTAGGGATGAAGGCCCAATCCGAGAGATAGACATTTGACGCACCATTGGCCATACTATGCATACACCCTGGTGCCTTTAGTTGATCTGGGGTTTGAAATATTGTTTATCATCATATTTTAAAACTGTAAGTTATTATGACTAAGAATGTCTGTCATGAAACTAATGGGAGTCGGGCCTTCAAGGGAATTCTAAGCACCTGAAACCACCGCATACAACTCCATGTAAAAAGGCACATGGTTGAACGTATAAACATATTAAGAAGCATACATTATGCATCAAAATATTGTTTCAAAGGGCAAATGCGTAATGTGTTGGAGCTCTACTTTTATGTTGGACGCCACTCAATAACCATTGGTAATGAAAACCCTCTCTAAATGCCTCGGGAATATCATAATTCTCTCTAAATGCCTTAGTAATATCATCATGCATTCGCAACAAAGGGAAAAGGGAGGCCATGCCATTATTGCAACACGAGGAGGAAGACCGTTGCCATAACCCATACCAGTTGTGCCCAACATCGACACAACACCGCATGGCCTTTGTTGGACCACTAAACTGTTAACTCGCCCTCAAATACATGAATTTCATGGTATATAGCAAATTTTTGAATGATTTTGGTACATATTCAGAGCACGCTAGCACCGGGACCATTTATGGAAATATATTTGCGTTGGATGGCAGAGTTTGAAATACAATCACGTTGGATGGTAGTCAGAAATACATCTGCGTTGGAAAGTGGATCAGACTCAGGGTTGAACGTCCATTAAAATTATAAAGTCACAACGAAACCACCATGCATTCAAAAAAAAGTGTCCATGGGAATTGCAGGAATGAAGAAAGGTTGATGGAAGCTAGGCACTAATGGTGTTGTTAGATTTAGACAAACAGGAGAGCAACGCCTGAGCTTTGTTCAAATGTGAATCGCAGAAGTGAGCTCCAGCAGGCACATTCCAAGATTCGATGTAACCCTATGACTTCCATCGAGCCGGGTATCCTCATAAGTCACTAAGTCGCAAATGTTCCCGACCATTGGATTGTGCCCTCTAATAATTTTGACTAGTAGCCCGATAGGTCACAATTCCCTCTCAACATGTCGCAAAATCGTAGTTCTAACAAATGCGTCGGGAGTGTGACTTGCTTCAGAGGGTGACTATGTGACTTACGAAGGTCACACCTGAACACTTAGAGGATGCGACCTACTCATGGTGTGACTATGCTAAGTGTGATCAGATCGCATTCCCTAAAAGCATCCTCTCCCTTAGTCAATTGACTCAGTCATAGTTTAGTCTGGGTAAACAATCCTAGGTTGCACCCTTTTTACAAATTGCAACTACGCTAACCCATAAATCGCTCTCCCTCCAAAAGCCACATGGTCACATTTAAATGCCCCAAGCAGGCTTACAGAAGTGTGATCTAGCCAACACACGACTGTGCGACCTCTAGACAGTCACAGTTCTGCCCAAGTTGCGCCAATTCATTCTTAGACCTCAAGGGAAGAATATAAAATATGTGACCTCTACTTGGGTGCGACTATGTGACCTTTACTGGGGTAGGCAAGTTGCAAAAACATGCCCAAAGGAGCTAGCAACTATTGCAACTCATCCCATTCAGTGACTATGTGGGAAGTCTTATAATCTACCACAGCTGGTTGGGAAAACTGTAAAATCAAACCCATAAGTTTTATTCGAAGTCGGCCTTTTTTTAGTTATACAACGAAAAGACTCTTTCTCATCTTGTCAATTGGGTTATCAAATGACGCAGCAACTCCAATAGTGCAACGATAAAGGAAAGGCTCTAAAACATGTTCTAATTAAAAGTCATGGTTCTGGACGAGTCAGGTTGATGTATACAGAAGGCACTGACCAAAGTTTGATAATTCTTGGTTGCGCAAAGACGAATAGTTCCTCCAATGAAGATGACTTCAATCCATTTACAAATACAATTGGAGGAAGAGGAAAATAAGTGTTCAGCAACAAACTTTGTATTGCTTGAAGAGAGTATGAGATCAGTTTAGCATATGTTTCATGAAACCCATGCGTTGAAAGAATTTTATCAAGCATTGTTTCCCCCTAGTAGCATGAAGTAGTTTGTCGAGTTCCAAAACAATTCTCGTGCCAATGAACAATCATTAGAGACTAGCATACATCGTCGGTGTGGGAACAGAACCAGAGAAGAATGAGTCGTAGCATATCAGCACCTCAGGGCTATAAATTCTCACCCTTTTAATATTTATTTATGGTTATTGCTTTGTGTTTTATTAAGAGGTATCCATCCCAATTCCTTACTAGTTCATGTGTGTGTTTGCAAGATTGAAATATGGAAGGAGATGATTGATATTCGTTCGAACCAAAAGTGAGCAAAAGGGAAATCCAATTATGGGGGAGGGACAAGAATGTTGGTCTATCCAAAGATGCCAAGACTTCTCACTGGACCTGTGTGACTTCCTAGGTATTAGGTCAATATCAAAGGCAGGTTGTAGAGGAAAGCGAGGGAATTGACCTAGAAAAGGGAGGAGGGGTTTCGCGAAAGCTACATGATTGGGGTTTTCAACGAGATCAAAACTTGGACCATTTAAGCTCCTAAAACCTGGTGGCAATGTTGGGAACACAACGACATAAGATGACTGGACACAAGTGAGGCACAACGACAATAATTTCAACCATTCATGTAGGCTTTCATAGTTTCACAACAGTGTCAACAACAAGGACCAACCTTAGGGTTTCTCAAGACTTCTCTTTTCTCTCTTCTATCAGTGTGAAAATATTCTCATTATGTTATCAATGATCGTATTGGGTTCAATTCAACATGTACTAAACAATAGGCATGAGAGAGAAATGAGGAAGCTCAAAAGTCGTAAGGTTAGCTTAAAGTTCATGAGAGGAGGTCAAGGGTCATTGTAGGTGAACAATCACCTCATCTCTATAAATGTTCCCTTAGGCCTCATTAAAAAGGACTTTGGCACTTAAGTTGAAGCTAAGACTAGAGATAGTTGGTTTATGCTTGAGAGCTAGAGCCAATCAGCTCTTGACAGCTAGTAGAGTGGATTTGCAGTGGGGCTAGGGTTTAGGCATCAGGCAATGTTATGAATAGCCCATGTTCCACTATTGGGTTTTGACCAATTGCATGATATGTATTTGAAGTTGCAGCAATATTAATAATATATTCTTTATCTTTGGCACTGATTCCCATGCTTACTCATGGTGGTTGTATTAGTTGTCTGGTACTTCACTATCTTTGTATGTGTGCTTTCATACACACAAATGTTATGGACTGATGCATAGTGGTTGCATGTATATTTCACTTCCGAATCTATGTTTACTTGTTCCTTGCCATTTAGGTGACCTATTGTGAACTACTTTGCAATTGACTTCTGGCATGTTCCTGTTTATTATGTCTGATGAGATTTTAGCTCACTAATCCCTCTCATGGTATATCTCTTATTATTGTTGTTGAGACTTGTTTGTACCTCTTTCTGCAATTTGTCAATCTTGGGCTGATTTTGTTTCACTGCCCAGGCATTTCATTCTTGTCCCACTCTAACACCCTCTCATTTAATAACCAAGAGCAGAATCATTCATGGTGGTAGTCGGGCCCACATACTGGATCAAGCTCCTATCCCAAATGGTGTGAGGTCTAGTTGGGATTTCACACCGGGGAGACCCCTTAGTCATTGGCGGTACATTTTGGTGCATCAACAGATTGTCAGCAAGTGAATGCTGAGTGTAAGAAACCAACTAGTTTGTTACAACCTATTCCAATTCCATAATCGAAATGGGAGGTAATTTCCATGGATTTAATTACAGTTTTTCTGAGGACATCAAAGCAGCATGATTCCATCATGGTTTTGGTTGACAGGTTGGGCAAGGTAGCTCACTTCACTCCAATGAAGACTACTTTTTCAGCTAGTGAGGTAGGATAGGTTTTCATCAAGATATTGAGGTTGCATGGTATTTTGAAGAATATTGTGTCAAACATAGATTTCAAGTTCACTTCTAGGTTTTGGAAGGAGTTATTCATAGGTTTGGGTATAAATTTCGACTTCGATACATCTTATCATCCACAGACAGATGGACAAACAGAGAGGGTCAACATGATACTAGAGGATATGTTGAGGATGTATATTTTGCATCAACAGTGGAAGTGGGAGGAGTATCTTCCACTGGCAGAGTTTTCTTACAACAATGGTTATCAAGAGTCACAGAGGATGAGTGCATTTGAGGCACTTTATGGGCGGAGTTATAATACTCCCATCAGCTGGAGTGATCTAGTGAACAAGGTACTTATTGGACCAAACAAGTTGGCATAAATCAAATAGGAAATGCAGGTTATTGAGTACAATATAAAGGTAGCACAGGACAAGCATAAGAGTTTTGTAGACCAGCACAGGAAATTTAAGGAGTTTCAAGTTTGGGAGCATGTGTACTTGCGCATCAAGCCTAAGAAGATCTCCTTGAGGATTGGATCATGTGAAAATTTGGAATATTTGTATTACGGGCCTTTCAAGATCCTTGAGAGAATTGGACCAGTGGCCTACAGACTTGCACTACCTTTGACAGTGTAAGTCCATGATGTTTTCCATGTTTCATTGCTTAAAATATATGTAAACGATGTTGATCATGTTATTGATTGGTTTGTATTGTAGGTGGATCCAGAAGGAGAATTCCAACTGGAACCTTAATGCATATTGCAGCAAGAATAACTCATGCTTCGAAATAGAGCAATCGAGCAAGTTAAAGTGCAATGCAAGCACTTTTGGCCCGATGAAGCTACATGGGAGATGGTTGATCAGATGCGGGCTATGTATCCTTCATTATTTGTCAGTGGAGGTAAATGATTTTTTTCGTATATGTACATATTTATGTATGGTTGATATTGTAAATACCACAAAGAACTATGTTATAAAGCTCTAATAAGCGGTATGGTTGTCATGTTTGTCATGATGGTCTTTTATTTTGAGAAAGATGTTCATTATAAATACTACGACGAGTTGGGTTATAAAAATCCATGGGAAGTATGTTTTGGTTTTTCAGTGGTTTTGCTAGTTGTCGGTGTCATTGAAAACCAAGGACCGTGTTCCTCTAAGGGGGAGGGGTCTGTAATAGCCCCAAGTTAAAATTTCAGGTAATAAAGTTAATAAAGGCAAAATAAGACCAATGTAATGGGACACATATTCCAATCTGAATGTTGGGCAAAGCATCCTAGTAGGCATCACTTGTTATTTATTATGGTTAAGGGAAAATTGGAAAAGCCATTGGCAAAGGAATTGAAAAATAAAAAAGGAATTACTGCATTTTATTCATGAAAAATAATGGAAATTAAGAGAAAAGGAAGGTGAAAGGTCACACGTTGCATGTGAGGAGAAAATTGAAGGAACATAGAGAAAAAATGACGAAATTAGAGGCATAAATAATAAAAAGACACCATAGCATCAGTTTAGGGCCCTTTATCAGTTCTTTTTTGGAATTAGTCTCAGAGAGGAGAAGAGAACCAAGAGGAGAAAGAAAGAAAGAAAGCAAGCAAATGAAGGACAAGGAAAGCAAGGATCAAGCAAGGAAGGGTTGGATCAAGTGGCTTGAGTGGGAATACTTGTAGGTAACATGTCGCATGTATGATTTCCTAGTTAGTTTTGGCATGCATGGTATATTCATGTGTGTATTTGGTTCATATTTTGTCAATGGCATGGGTTTTGTCGGGTTTCGACAGTGTTTTTAGCCTTGCCTTGCCATTTCCAAATAACTATGGTGTGATGGGATTCATTCTTGGTTCATCTTTGGATTGCTGGAAGGTTTTGGATCTGGGTGAGGTGGTATTAGGAAAATCCCAAGGGTTAGGGGTGGAGATGGTTTTCTCCGGGAAACCCTCAACAAGTGGGTTGAGATAGTGAAATTCCTCAAGGGATGGTGAAGGAATTCTGAGGCATCCAAGCTCGGTTTGGTTTTGTGATCTTGAGACCGATTTAGATGAGATCACGGTAGTGTGAATTTGGATGTGGTTCAACCTCTGGATTCCCTTGGTTTTTATGGATTGGTCCATCCCATGATATCCCACATTCATTCTTGGAATATGGCATAGAGGTGATCGGTTGAAAGAAATATTTGGTTCAGCCCAATCTTTAGTTGGGTGGTATGTGGAAGCCCCTGACTTGGTTAGCTTTTGCATATATCAATAAGAGCTAAGTTCCTCTAGTATTTCTTGAGTAAATGTACTTGTTTATTATGTGGCTTTAATGGTTGTTCTATCATTATTATTTATTTGGTTATATGCTATTTATAAGCATGGTTTTATGACAAATCCAACTTAAGGGTCTTATCATGTTTGATTGATAAATGAATGGTTAATGAATGCATGATCTAATGGATGTTATTGTAGCTATTGTGAGAAAGAATTATCGTTCTTGGTAAACCTCAAATAAGTTTCATATATCTATGTTCATATATGCATTCATGACCTGTAGATCTTATGTTCTCAATGTGTTTGATGAAAGACTGTCATGGTTAGACTCGCATAGGTCAAGTCCTTGATTAAGTTTGTGTTAAAGTCTTTGTCTCATGTTATTTATGATTTATGGGAGTTTCATTAAGTTTTGGGTAGAGGTTTGGATCCTAGCCCCAAGAAAGTGGCTCAAATATCGAGGTCAATAGCATAAAACTTAGTGAAAGACTATAGTCGCTAGGAAGCATGCCCATGGGAGTGGCTAGAGGGCTCTAGTCATATGGAGGCCTTGTCATGGGAACGGTTGAGGCTCTAGGTCAATGAAAAAGAAATTTAACTCAGGGGTTGGGCACCTGGAGTTATTTCGTATCTCATGGGGGTCTTGTAGCAATTAAGGGAAGATAGTAAGGTCTTGTTTTGTCAGCTCCAGTTCCTTAAGGTTATCTAGGAGGTTGAGTCATGTCATAGTAGCCCTTAGCTCATGTTTACCCTGGGTAAGTGAGTTAAATTTGGTAGTTATGGGAGGAGTTGTTACATTAGACCTTCTTGGTGATTCTCAGTATGTTCAAATATGCATTCATGACCTATGGATTAAATGTTCACCATATGTTTGACAAAATGATTGTCATGGTTAGGCCTAGTTAGGTTAATTATTGATCAAGTTTGGTATGATTTGTATTGTCTTCAATTCTTTTAGCATTCTTTAAAATTTTAGGAAGTTATAGGTAGTGATATACAGCTTGGCCTAGAATTGTGGTCAAGATCTTAGGACCGCAAGCACTGAACTGAGCAGTTTAGGTTATGCCCACATCCATGGAGGCTTGTGCATGCAAATGGAGGGTCACAACCACACCCTTGTAGTCTTCTGCATGCGTTTAGGGTGTTAAGTCACTGAATTGGTAGTCTAGCTCAGCGTTGGGTCACCTGGGGTGGTCCTTTGGCCCCTAAATGTCATGTAAGCCATGTAGGATGTCAGTTTGTAGTCATTAAGTTCTAGTTGTTGGCCCCACTTCCATAACTGAAGCTTAGAGGTCGATCCATGTCATAGTAACTCTTCGTCTCATGTTTACCCCGACAGACTAGTGAAATTCATTAAATGTGGGAAGGGTGGCTATATATCAGCTTTAATTGCTTGTATCTTTATGATTGCAGGTCAGGAGCAGTTATAATGGCTACATTATAAATTTCATTATACTTATCCCTAACCTTCTAGCTGGTTAGATTAGGAGTAGGTTAATATTAATTCTAGTTCCATTGCATACTCATGATGCACTCGCTCTTCATCATGTCTCTGCATTTTTTTTATTTTCTTATCTTTTGTTGCGCATGTTGTTTTAGTTCAGTTCTCCATCCACTTTGTTCTTTGATCTAGTTTTCTAGGTTTATCATGTCTTTTCTTTTATGTTTTCTTCAGTAAGTCTTTGCATGAAAATTTATCTCTTAGCACAAAGAGACAATGCAGCTAAATTTTAAAAGGGAGCAATGATGATGAACAATGCTTGGATAATATGTTACCTCTTCTCTATTTTGGTTTACATATATTTAAAGTCAATGATATCAAAACAAAAAAAATGATTCGTTCTAGATGGAAAACCTATGGTTGCAATATGAATCATGTATCTTTATTAGGATCTTCATTCTAACTCAGCCTTATATTGAATGGTGTTTCAACCTGTTGAGATTGCAACAAGATGATGGAGCTTAGTGAAAAGAGTCGCCTTCACTAAGTGGGCCCGCAGGCTATTTTTGGCGCAAGTCTATTTTTAGACTATGTCTATTTTTAGACATATGGATCATGTCTATGAGTTGCAGGATGCTATTTGTGGATGATTGGTCATGTTGGTAAAAATAGATGGACTTCTATTTTT
>APFE031531501.1:0-18358 GCA_000404065.3 Pinus taeda
GCTAGAGCACATCCGATGCTACCCCAAATCAACACTCCCTCTTAGCGAGGACTGTGCTCTAGTAATACTCCACCACTAAGCATCACCCTGATTATATAGTACCTGTACCTGTGCTAATGCTAGGCCTCCCCGCCCAACATCCTCTGCACTGCTGCATCTTGTACTGCTGCACATGGCTCTGCCACTGCCACTGCTACATTCGTACGACAACTTTCTCTGCATCCGTGTTGCTGCTGGTCTTTTCTCCCAATACTGCATCTACACTGCAATTCTCTCTCATCATGCTGCATCGTGCTACTGCTACTGTTGATGCACTGCAACTCAGTTACTAAGAAGTAAGTAACTGATCCACCCAGCTACTGACATCATTGTTAGGCTAGAAACCCTCCCGATCCTGAAGCTCTCTCTGCCGCTATCCTGTGCTCCCTCTGCTGCCTCTATGCTGCTGCAACAACTCTGTGCCTCTTGCACTACTGCAAACCTCTCTGTGCCATCCTACACTACTGCAACCTCCTTTGTGCCTCTCGCACTGTTGCAACCCTCTCTGCGCTGCCTGGGACTACTACACTCTAGCACCCTCTATCGCTTCATCCACATCCACTTTTACCAATATCCACCATCCTGCTACTGTCACTTTGGGGCTCCCATAGCCAAGTATGACCCAAGAGTTTGGGTGCCTCAAGGATCCTGCCCCTCATTGCTTGTAGTCCTCCATACTACAGCTCAATGTCTCCCCACCTCTTCTCTAGGACTACACGAGCACTCATGGCACAATCGTCATCATCCTCTACCTCCTTTTCCACCTCCACTAGCGTTGCCTTGGAGTCAAACACCTCTCCCTTATTCTTCTTCCTTGGACGCTGGTTCACATAATGCCCCAGTTCCCCACAATTGAAGCACTTTATCTTGGAGAGGTCCTTTTTCTTCCTCTTTTCCTGCTTCCCCACAAATGCCAGATTTGCATCCTCTTCCTCCTCTTTGTTGACCCAGGCTCCTGTCTTGCTACTTCCCGTCTTGGTCAGTCGTCTGATCTCTTCTTGGCGAAGAGTTGCCCACAATTCTTCCCAATATGGAAGATTCGCTCTGCCCAGAATGCTCTGGATGAATGTCTCCCACTCCTCGGAGACTGCGTTGATGGCAGTCCTCACCATCAACTCCTAATCCGGCGTGGCCCCTATGGAAGTCAGTTGATCTCGGATCTCCTGCAACCTATTGAGGAAGTGATCTACTTGCTACCCCTTCTGCATCTGGTACGACCGCAGTTGATTCTCTAGCAGCATCTTCCTCTGCACGGAAGTGCCTTGATATAATGTCTTCAAGGTATCCCACATTTCCTTTGTCGTCTCCTTCTCGACAATTTGTTGGACCACATGATCCTTGACCCCATCAATGATTATGCATTTCTCCTTAGCCATTACATCCTCATACCTTTCATTGTCAGCTAGGTCGACTGGGATAACCACGGTTCTCAAGGTGAAGGCCTTGATGCACTGTCTATCTACAACGGATAGGATCCTGGCCTTCCAGATGACAAAGTTGGAGGCCCCATCCAGCCTGTCTTGATGCCTCAGTCCATTCATGGCCATCTCTCTGCTCTTCTTTTCGACTCCTTTGAGTCTCTACTTCCCTCTGGAAGTTCTCTCTTTGACTCCCTCTAAGTCGCTACTTCCCTCCTGGAAGTTCTCTGCTAGACTCGCTCTGAGTCTTGATTTCCCTCCTGGAAACCCACCTACCAACCGTTGAGTCACACCTCTCTAATCTCCTATGCACTTGCAACACTGATCTAGATTTTTTGGCTAGAAATCCGCCTAGGAAGCGACTCCCTCTACCTTGGTTTTGCCCCGTTAGGTATTGTTCTATCTCGGTAGCAACAACACCCCACTAGCTTCACTCCCCGCAATCTGCCCACAACTTCCTATGCCCTAGCAACTGAAGGACAAAGCCTCTAGGCTCTGCGCAATCTCGGCACTAGCTGAATTGCTCCACTAGCCAACTGTGTCACACCTACTTGGCTGAGCGGGATGACGTGGCTCTTCGTGAGCCTCTTCTGCCTCCCACTGCTTCTGAGCTAGCCCCTTCTCTGGCTCAAACTGATGACACAGGCCCTCTGCGTCAACCCTTCTCTGCTACTTTTTGTCTAGGAACAACTTCTATCACTCGGGACAGCTGTTTCTGCTGCAAATTTTCTGATTCAGCTGGCACCTTCAGCTCTCCTATGATCTGCAACCCTCTGATACCATGTTGAAATTTCTAAGTATTACCCATTAGAAATTTTATCTGTATTCTCTAGTTTTTTCGCCTACTTGTTTAATTACTAACAAGTTATTTAATCATATAAACACTGAAATAAACACAATACAGTCCCAACCATCTACAGATCAACAGTTGAACGAAATAGACAAACACACAAGGGACACCGTTATTAAAGGACAATTGTCCCCGAAAAAAACCCAACTTGGGAAAACCAGTGCAGCAATTCTAAGGGTTTTCTTATTAAGCAACTTTTCTGAGAACACCGGCTTCCAAACTGGCTCACCCAACAAAGATAAACAAATTTGGCAGTAATACCTCTATTCAGAAGCAGATATTCAGAAAGTCTGCCACACGAAACCCTCTCCAACAGAATCTGAAGCACTGTGTCAGCCCTCCTGGCCTCTGCATCAGCTTGAAACCTCTGTGTCAGCCCTCTGAGGCTTTGCGCAACCTCTCTGGCTCTCTGTGTCACTCCTGCAGCCTCTGCGTGGATGACGCAGGCCCTTCTAGCCTTTGTGCAGTCACGACTAGCCTCTACGTGGCTCCCTTGGGCTCTGCGTTTTCCTCTCTGCTCCTCTGTTGGTTTTACGGCACCATCTCTGCCTCTCTGCCTCATACTCACTGCCCCTCACTGCAACTCATATCACTGATTCGATTTCTCTTAGCAAACCCCGCTCTAGAAAATTGAATGACTGCTCACTCTAGTGTATTCTCCAACTAACCCTCAAGCCTCCTCTTATACTTTTTCTATTGAGTCTTCAACGGCCAAGATTACATCTCTAATCAACGACTAAGATTAGATATGTCTTGATCCATGTCCATTAAAACTTTCTAACCCAGTTTTATATTAATACCCATTAATATTTTATTTTTCCTAGGTTTAGACTTAGGAACTCCATTAAAAATATTAATAATTTTAATATCTCCTAAACCAGGCATAATCTGCCCAAACCATTTATGGGTCTTGGAGATCTCATGTGCTTTAGCCTCTCCACCAATTTTCATGGCTAGAGCACATCTAATGCTACCCAAATCAACAAATGTTGTGTCTATCTTGTGTCTACGTTTCCATTCATGGCCTTCATCTAGACTTACGGTTGTTAGTCTTGGTCTATTGCATGACCCATGAGATGGAAAAACACAAATGTCACTCCTTTGTAATCTGGGGTGATCCAAAACTCCCTCTTGATTAGGGACTTGTTAGAGCTCCCTCTTAATAAGGGACTCTTTCATACATCAGGAACTTCTTCAACTGCTTGACCTCCTTCCTTTCTTTGATGTCATGAAGTCTTTATTCAAACTTCTCCTAGGTAGGGCACCATCCATCGTCATGTTCCATCCTAATTTGTCATGTCATTGCTTCTTTCGTGGAAAGTGGCTCTCTTGTCATACATCAGGTTTTCTTGTCATCTGGCTACTCATTTGTCATCTTGTCCATGCTTCATAATACTCTTCTCATGGATGATTCATTGTACTTGTTTATTTACATGCTTTGACCTAGTAGCCCATCATGATTTCATCCTAATATTGCTTCAACATTGCCTTTTCTTTTGCTGAATGCCTTTTTCATCAAGACATATTTGTAGAGTAGAATCAATTATCTGCATCTTTCATATCTTCAAGGCCTTCATAGGTGTCAAGGGTCCTTCCTTCCTTTGTCAGAGTTTTCCTGCCTTCTTTTGGGAGATATCTTCAAAGTATCTTATCAGATAGTGATTCTCGGTGATCATGGTGTTCTTCACATGCTTGATCTCTTCCTTCAATTGCTTCTTCTTAGATAGATAGGTTAACCATCTTATGCTTCTTGTGAGAGCATTTCTTCATTGCTTGCTCCCTGGACTAGTAAGAATTTCTTCTTGCATCATAGTCAACAATCTTATACTCCTTATGTGAGCATATTCTTTTGTTGACCTTTATTGCAATGCAGTACATGCCTTCGAGCATGTCCTTAGTGAAAGAGATTCTTTCATACTTGATCATGTTTATAGAACTATTCCCATGACTCAATAATACACAAAAGATAACATGACTAAACTTTGATGCATACATACCTCATCTTGATTCTCCTTTGATCAACTTAGCTTCATTTGGTTGTCCTTGGTGTGGCCCTTCTTGCTTCATCTTAGCTAGCCTGCATATCATCTTTTTCTTGAATCCCATGAATGAGATTCCCAATGAGACATCTGCTTTGATTCATGAACCTTCTTTTGAAGATTCCATCATTGGATCTTAAAGACCCTTGCCTTGCAAATGTTTCTTTTCTTTTGATGATGGAGGTCTTCTAAGATTTCTTAATCATGCTCAATTTTCTTTCATTGTGGATGAGGTCCTATAGTAGGTATGCTCCTTCTACATGAATATCTTGAGCTATATCTACCAAGCTCCTATATTCTAGAAGATGATTCTAACCATGCATTTTGTTCTTATTTCTAAATGCTTCTTCTACATGAGTATTTTGAACTCTATGTACATCATGCTTCTAGATTCTAGAGGATGTTTCTAGCCATGCACTTTTATTCTATTCCTACATGCTCCTATACTACTCAAAAACTTGAAAGAAGACTTGAAGTAAATAGTTTGACTTAGTCATAGTAGAGATCCAGAGGAGCTTCCTTCTTTTGCTTCTTGTTTTCTTCTTCCATTTCTTGAGTCACATGAGCTTCTTCCCTTTTCGTTTTGTTGTTGTTGTCCTTCTTAAGCTTAGGACAATTCCTTTTGTAGTGTCCATATTATTGGCATCCAAAACATTGGATTTTGGACATGTCTTTGTTGTTTGTTCTTCGTGGACCAAATTTGCCAAATTTACCCTTTCTTTTGGCCATGGTAGCAAATGGTTGCTCCTTTGATCCCACATCTTCCTTTGCTTTAAGTGAGGTTTCCTCTATCCTACATAGAGACCACATTTCAGTGAGTGTGGTTGCTTCCTTCTTGGCATATATGCTTGAGGTGAAGTTGTCGCAATCCTCAGGTAGAGCATTGTGTACTACAGTTGCCATCTCTCTGTTAGACATGACTTCCCCAAGCTCTTGAAGTTGATCTGTCATTTCAGAGATTTTCATGAAGTAGGGAGCTATTCCTTCCTTTGTTATCTTCATCTTGTACAATTCATTCCTTAGAGATATTACTTCTCCAGTTGTGGATATCGAGAATAGCTCTACTAGCCTATCATAAATTTCTTTTGATGTTTCAAATTTGGAGACATAAGGAATGAGAGAGTCTTTGATTGATTCTATTAGAATCCTTTGTGCTCTTGTCTCATCCTTATTGTACTTAGCTAAGGCTTGAGTTTTTTCCTTAGCAAGGATAGTGATATTCCCTTTGATATGTTTTAGAAGTTCATTTTCCTTGAGAAGTAGACCAGTCCTCTTCTTCCTTGCAAGAAAGTTGTACCTACCAATTTGTTGCTTTCCTTGCAAAAAGACATTTATTTATATTCAGAAGGGGACATATATTTACTTGATAGATTTTTGAGATGTAATGGATTTGTTTCCTCCTTGAAGACTTGATGGCTTGCCTTCCTTGAATCTTGATGTTCTTCAAGTTGCCTTCCCCAAGTGGACTTGCTTGATGACTTGTAGCTTGATGTAGGTCCTCCTTTGATCTGATCTTCTTTGTATGTGCCTTTATGTAAGGCTCTTCTTCTTGCTATGTAGACTTCCTTGACGAATGATGGATTGGAGACCCTCTTGTCCTTGAAGTAATTGAGACTTCTAGGCTTGATGCTTCAACCTTGTAGATGTCCTTCCTTGATAAGTGTTCTTGAGTTGCCCTTTCCTTGATGTGTCACTTTAGCTTCGATACCATGTTGAAGAATCTAGGGTAAATTAGGTGTCGTGTGATTCTTTGTTACTTGATAACAATTTGTGGAGCCTTTTTACCTTTTCCTGTTAGCTTAATCTTCTTCTTCTTACTATTCATGCATGTGTGTGTGCTTCATCAAACTGCTACCAAAACATAAGAACAAGAACACAAGATGTTGGCTCTTTGCCAGGGCCAAAACCTCTCTTCTCTTGAGAGGAAAACCTTTTTGTGAATTTCTCTTATTGAAGCTTCTATTGATCAATGCAGATCCTTGACAAGAATATCCTCCAAGCACAAGTCAAGTCCTTCCTTTTACCGACACTTTGTTCCCCGGCACTTCTATTGATCAATGCAAATCCTTGGCAAGAATATCCTCCAATCACAAGTCAAGTCCTTCCTTTTTCCAACACTTTGTTCCCCGGCACTTCATCCTCCTTTCAACACTTCGTTTTTCCGGTAACTGGTGATAGTCCTTGTTATGCTAGCTCTAGAAGAGATATATATCTTTGATACTTAGTGAAGTCTTTCACCTATAAGGATACGTTCCTTCTCTTGTCCAACCAAGCTCCTTCTTGATGTGTAGTTCCAGGCTTGTGATGACTATAGTGCAGCCCTAGTTTCTCACACGTGTGGGAGGATTCCTTCCAGATTCTTATGATAGAGTCTTCCTTTCTTCCTCGCTTGAGTGAGCTTCTTTTTTGCTTGAGAGAGAGGCCCTATAGGCCTACTTTGATAGCCCAAACAATGAGAGGTATGTGACTGTGATACTGTTGCTGTAATGACTGCAGATAGCCCTCCTTTTCTCGCACTTGTGACTGTAATAAGCCCTAGAACAGCCCTCTAAGGCTCGATGTTTCTTCCTTCTTCCTCGCTGTCCTTGGAGACCTTTTTCTCATCCTTTTATTACCCTTTTCTTGCCTCCTTACTTAGCTGATTTCAGAGCTCTTGATTGCGCTGTATTGGAGTGGACAGCCTCTATTTATAGAGGACTGTCCCTCATTTTAGGCCGACTTGTTTAACTGTTTGTAGGCTGACTTGTTGAGTAGAATTCAGATGGTTTCTATGCTTGAAGGAGCTTCTTTGATGGTGCCTTTGCATAGGGAGAGACTTGACTTTGCTTGGAGGTATTCTCTTGCCTTTAATACATATTCATACATGGTGTAACATGCCCTTAAGGCCTTCAACATTTCCTTTTGACTATTTGACTCACCTACAACACTTAACATGTGCTAGACCTATTTCAATGAGCAAGAAACTCATTGACATGTATTATAAAAATAATATTTATTTTCTTGAATAAATACAAACATCAAAAGTACATTTATGAAGACCAAACCTAGTTACATTTCCTTCAACACAAAAGGCCCCAATGGCTTCTATGCTCCTATTTATAATTTCTTCTTGCCTTCTCATGTAGGTCCCTCCATCCAATATTTCGGCCTCCTTCCCTTAGCAATTCGATTCTCCTAAAGAGTTTGAATTCCCTTTTTGGGTGGTCCCCACATCCCACTACCAATTTAATTTGTCCTTTTCTCTAACCTTGGTGGCCTCCATCTCTCCAAAAATTAAGTGGGGACTCCCTCCACCCACTTTTCCAAAGTTTACATGCCAAAATATTTCCTGACACCCAATTGCAAAAATAGAAATTCATCTTAGCAAAATTAATTTAATTGGGGACATTACAGTCCTCCCCACCAAAAATTGCTTTTCCTCAAGCAATGCCTGAACAAGCACCCTCTCGATCCTCTGACCCCAACAGTCTTTGCACATAATATCAAGGTCCCAAATGTACCACCAGGTCATCTCTAATGTCTTCCCTGTCTTGCCAAGATCCCAAGCCATCCTGATCAGCATGAAGCATCCCCCGCCCCACTCGTTGTCCAGCTCATCATAGGCTCCTGATGCCCTCAACATGCCGCCACTAAGTAGAGCATCATGGTAGCATATGATCATGATCATCTCCTTATGAAACTGCTCTATCGAATAGTCCCTCTCGTGCACTTTAGGGGTGGACTCTTGAAGATGCAATCCAATCCTGGTGGGATTGAACCCTCGTTTGCCTGAGCTTTCCCTAATCTCCTCCTGCTGTTCACCCTGCCACACCAATGAAGTTCCCCACACCATTAATGAGTCACTAAAACCAAATGGAAGATCTTGATGACCTTCCCCTGTAGAAACCAACTCACCTCTACTGGTACCTAGACTACTCAACCCTGATATGCCAGAATTCCCTACTCGTCGCAAAAGGAACCTATCTTGCTACCATTGTGACAACCCAGTCATGCAAAACTGCTCAACATGCTCGTACCGAACCCTCCTCTCTAGTAACGCTCTGTCGCTATATCTGTCATGATCAACATTATGACCAACCTATGAGGACAATTCTTCAATGCTCAAATCCACCACTCCATGACTAGCCTTGATCCTGAGCTGCAACTTGCCTCGCCATGTGACGAAGGTCTTAGTGACTCCCCATGTGTTAACCTGGGAAAAAGCTGGAACACCCTCCATCGTAATCCTGCTCACCGATAAGTGGAGTCATCCTCTCACCAACCGGATCCCTATATCCCCTAACCATACTGGGAACTCACAACTCCCACTCCCCATGGGTTGCCACTACGTAGCATTGTTACCTGATAAAACCCATCTGACCCTCATATCTGACCCCTGTATGTCTCCCATATAGGTGGACCCCAAGTGCTAAGAACTTATTCCAAGCATGCTAATCTTCCATGCTCCTGCCAGCCCATACAGTGAAATAGGCATTCCCAACTCCTAAGGATACGTCTGGACATAACACAGAGTCTGGGCACCCTCCTGTATATGAAGTTTACCATCCACTGTCCCTTAAGCTTGTTGATTTGGGGTAGCATCGGATGTGCTCTAGCCATGAAAATTGGTGGAAAGACTAAAGTGCATGAGATATCCAAGACCCAGAAATTGTTTGGACAAATTGTACCCGGTTTGGGAGATATTAAAATAATTAATATTTTTAATGGAGTTCCTAAGTCTAAACTTAGGAAAAATAAAACATTAATGGGTATTAATATAAAATTGGGTTAGAAGGTTCCAAAAGTCATGGATCAAGCCAAATCTAATCTTAGCCGTTGATTAAAGATTTAATCTCGGCCGTTGAAGGACCAACAGGAAAAGTATAAGAGGAGGCTTGAGGGTCAGTTGGAAGAAACACCAGAGTGATCAGTGATTCATTTTGCTAGAGCGAGGTTGCTAAGCAAAGTTGAATCAGTGATCAGCAACAAGGGGCAACGACTACTAGGCAGAGAGGCAAAGACAGTACTAAGAGACCAGCGCAGAAGCAGAGAGAGCGAGAGCAGCAGCCAATTCAGGCCACGCAGAGCCCAACAGAGAGTGCAAAGGCCAGAGGGACTGCGTCATCCACGCAGAGGCTGCTAGAGTGACGTAGAGGATCCCAGAGGCTGTGCAATGCCTCAAAGGGCTGACACAGAGGGTCCTGGGGGTGGCGTGGGTCAGCGGAAGGCTGACGCAGAGGCCAGAAGGGCCAACGCTGAGCTTCAACTATGCCGGAGAGTGTTTTGTGGGATAGGTTTTCTGAATACCTATTTCCGAATATAGAGGTATTGTTGCCATGCATTTTTCTCTGTCGGGTGAGCTGGTTAGGCACCCAGTTGTACTTAGAAAGATTGCATAATAATATAAACCCTCAGAATAGCTGCACCAGTTTTCCCACATTGGGTTTTTCCGGGGACATTTGTCCAAAACTAACAGTGCCACTTGTGTGCTTGTTTTCTTTCAATTGATGATCTATAGATGTTGTGATTGTATTGTGTTTATTTCGGTATTTAAATGTTTTAAATAACTTGTTCAAAATTTACAAGTAAAAGAAATAAACCAACAGAATACAGATTAATTTTCTAACTGATAAACTTAGAAAATTCAACATGGTATTAGAACATGGTTGTCGATCACAGGAGAGCTAAAGGCATCAGCTGAGCAGAGCATTTGTAGCAGAATCAATTGTCCCAAGTGACAATACCTAATCCTTGCAGAAGCAACAGAGGAAGGGTTTACGTAGAGAGACTGCGTCATTAGTCTGGGCTAGAGAGGGGGCAGCGCAGAGGCTGAGGAGGGCAGAGAGAGGCTCACGCAAAGGCTAGGAGAGCTAACACAGTTGGCTAAGGGAGTTGTTTTGCCGGTGTCGGGATTGCGCAAAGCCAAGAGGCTCAATCCTTCAGTTGCTGGGGTGAAGGAAGCTGTGGGCAGTTTGCGGGAGCGAAGCTGGTGGGGTATTGTGGTCAGGACAATACCTAACAGGGCAAGACCAAGGTAGAGTAATTTGCTGCCGAGGCGGATTTCTAGCCAAGGAATCTGGATCAATGTTGTAGTCGCACAGAATATCGGAGAGGGGCAACTTGACGGTTGGCAGAAGGATTTCCAGGAGGGAAATCAGACTCAAAGCGAGTCCAGAAGTGAACTTCTAAAAGGAAAGTATAGAGACTCAGAGGAGTCGAACCGAGAACTTCCAGACGGGAAGTAGAGATACTCAGCAGGAGATGAACAGAGAACTTCCAGGCAAGAAATAGAGAGACTCAGAGGAGTCAACAGAAGAGCAGCGAGATGGTCATGAATGGGCTGAGAGATCAGGACAGGCTGGACGGAACGTCCAACTTTGTGGTCTAGAAGGCCAGGATCTTGTCCATTCTAGACCAACATTGTATCAAGGGCTTCACCTTGAGAGTAATGGCTATCCCAGTTGACCTAGTAGCTAATGAAAGGTACGAGGAGGCAATGGCTAGAGCAAAGTGTACCATCCTTTATGGGGTCAAGGATCATGTGGTTCCACATATTGCCGAGAAGGAAACGACATAGGAGATGTGGGACACATTGAAGACATTGTACCAGCATACTTCCATGGAGAGGAAGATGCTCCTAGAAAATCAGCTAAAGTCATACCAGATGGAGAAGCGAGAGCAGATAGATGTCTTCCTCGGTCGATTGAAGGAGATCTGTGACCAATTGACTTCCATAGGGGCCACGCCGGATCTGGAGTTGATGGTAAGGACTGCACTTAACACAGTCTCTGAGGATTGAGAGACATTTGTCCAGAGCATACTGGGCAGGACGAGTCTCCCGAATTAGGAAGAATTGTGGGTAGCTCTTCGTCAAGAAGAGATCAGATGGCTGACCAAGGCGAGAAGTAATGGCAAAGGGTTCAGGATGAAGAAGGAAGAGGAAGTGGATGTGCCTCTAGCATCGGCAGGAAAGTAGGAGAAGGGGAAGAAGAAGGACCTCTCCCAGGTCAAGTGCTTCCGTTGTGGGGAATTGGGCCACTATGCGAACCAGTGTTCGAGGAAGAAGAGTAAGGGAGAGGCTTCTGACTCGAAGGCAGCGCCAGCGAGGGCGGAGAAAGAAGCAGAGGAGGATGATGATTGTGCCATGAATGCGCATGTGCCACTTAAGAAGAAGTCGGGAGACATCGAGTTGTAGTTAGGAGGACTATAGGCGATGAGGGGCAGGATCCTTGAGGTACCCAACCTCTTGGATTATACCTTGCTACGGGAGCCCCGGAGTAGCAGGACTGGCGAATGTACCTAGAGATGAAAGCGGATGAAGCGACAAAGAGTGCTACAATGCAAGATTCCCCAAGCAGCGCGAGGTTAGTAGGCTGCAACAGTGTGAGAGGCACGAGTGTTGTACTAGTGCAGGATGGCACAGAGAGGTGTGCAACGACGCGAGATGCAGGGGGTTGTTGCAGTAGCGCAGAGGTCAGTAGAGGGAGCACTTGTTAGCGGCATAGAGCACTTGTTTAGTGGAGTAGATACTTACTTCTCAGTAACTGAGTTGCAGTGCAGTAGCAGTATGCAGTGGCACGATGCAACATGATGACAGGGGGATGCAGTGTTGGGAGGATGGACCAACAACCACACAGATGCAGAGGGAGCTGCCGTACGGATGTAGCAATGGCGGTGGCAGGGCCATGGGTAGCAGTGTAGAGGATGTTGGGTGAGGAGGCCTAGCATCAGCAGAGGTAACTGTGCCAGATAATCAGAGTGATGCTCAGTGAGGAGTATTACTAGAGCACAATCCTCGCTAAGAGGGAGTGTTGATTTGGGGTAGCATCAGATGTGCTCTAGCCATGAAAATTGGTGGAGAGGCTAAAGCACATGAGATCTCCAAGACCTAGAAATGGTTTGGACAAATTGAACCTGGTTTGGGAGATATTAAAATAATTAATATTTTTAATGGAGTTCCTAACTCTAAAATTAGGAAAAATAAAATATTAATGTGTATTCATATAAAACTGGGTTAGAAGGTTGCAAAAGTCATGGATCAAGCCAAACCTAATCTTATCCCTTGATTAGAGATTTAGTCTCGATCGTTGAAGGACCAACAGGAAAAGTATAAGAGGAGGCTTGAGGGTCAGTTGGAAAAAACACCAGGGTGATCAGTCATTCATTTTGCTAGAGCGAGGTTGCTAAGCAAAGTTGAATCAATGATCAGCAGCAAGGGGTAGTGAGTACTAGGGAGAGAGGCAGAGACAGTACTAAGAGACCCGCACAGAAGCAGAGAGAGCAAGAGCACTAGCCAGTTCAGGCCACACAAAGCCCAGTAGAGACAACGCAGAGGCCAGAGGGACTGCTTCATCCACGCAGAGGCTGTTGGAGTGACTCAGAGGATCCCAGAGGTTGCGCAATGCCTCATAGGGCTGACGCAGAGGGTCCTGGAGCTGATGCAGGTCAGTAGGAGGCTGACGTAAAGGCCAGAAGGGTCAGCATTGAGCTACTGAGAGACCAGCACAGAAGCAGAGAGAGCAAGAGCAGTAGCCAGTTCAGGCCACACAAAGCCCAGTAGAGACAACGCAGAGGCCAGAGGGACTGCTTCATCCACACAGAAGCTGTTGGAGTGACTCAAAGGATCCCAAAGGTTGCACAATGCCTCATAGGGCTGACGCAGAGGGTCCTGGAGCTGATGCAGGTCAGTAGGAGGCTGACGCAAAGGCCAGAAGGGTCAGCATTGAGCTTCAGTTGTGTCGAAGAGAGTTTCGTGGGACAGGTTTTTTGAAAACCTATTTCTAAATATAGAGGTATTGTTGTCGTGTATTTTTCTCTGTCGGGTGAGCCGGTTAGGCACCAAATTGTACTCAGAAAGACTGCATAATAATATAAACCCTCAGAATAGTTGCACCGGTTTTCCCACATTCGATTTTTCTGAGGATATTTGTCCAAAAATAACAGTGTGACTTGTGTGCTTGTTTTCTTTCAGTTGATGATCTGTAGATGTTGTGACTGTATTGTGTTTATTTTGGTATTTAAATCTTTTAAATAACTTGTTCATAATTTACAAGTAGAAGAAATAAACCAGCAGAATACAGATTAATTTTCTAACAGATAGACTTAGAAATTTCAACAAGGCTCTTGTAGCGTCGCATATTGTTTTGCCAAAAGTGCATCATGCAACTCCCTCACGATCACCTCCCCACGTGTGAGCCGAAGGGTGGAACATATGCTACCTTGGCAATTAGCCACCTGATCCCTAAGCCTGTATCCATCATCTTGTGTATCCATCAAGTGTCTCAACTAGAGAGTCTCCTCTCCGCCCATGACCCACAGGGTCTCACCCAACTGCCTAGGGTTGGCCTCCTATGTCCTGTTGCCTGAACAGAGAGCGTCGTGGAACAACAACAAAACACTCTGCGAATGTAAGTAACACTGGACGATGTTGGTTGGGTAGGTCCCCAAAGGTATGATCGAGAGTCTGCAAGGAAACGGGAGAGTAACCCTATGGATGAACCTCTCTTCGCCTCAGATCTGCTGACAACCCCCTCGAAGCCCTGTCTCAGCTAAACATGGTGTCACCAGATGCCCAACCATAACCTCATCGATCCTAAGTGAGCTATATCCAATGGTACACCTACTGCTCATGTCCCTAAGTCTCCTTGGTGGTAATGCTCCAACTGCCCGCTGTGTCGCATCATCTGCCACTATATGCCACCTAGTATCACTCCACTCCTCGACATGCCACTGTACACCGCAATTTGTCCTTGTACACTACCACTGGATAACCTCGGCTACGAGTATACTACCCTGTATCGTTCCGCCTGTTTCACTGCACGTGTCACTCCCCGCATGTACTCAATGTGATGTGAGGCACTCCCACTCCAGAACGCAGTCCAACATACTACGACACACCGCCATGCATCTCTGTGCCCATCAGCAGACCATTGCTCCATGCTAATTGCTCCTACCCATCCTTGGATGTGATGGTCTAAAGTCGTATCCATATGCGTCGGCCTGCACCTGACTAGTATCATCCCCTCCACTATCGCATCACCATACTCTTCGATGAGTGGATTTCCCCTTCAAATATCCCTGAGGGCCCAAGAAGTGAATCTCTCTAGGTAGCAGTAGCCATGCCACCCTTGCTTTACTCCTTTGTGTCCTCCGTGCTCCACGCAATTGTGAGGAATCCCCAGTTCCATACAAGGCACTGTTTGGTGGCCTATTGAGGCCACCTCCTCTAACAAACTACTGCCATAGTATGTTGATCATCCTGTGATCCCATGCACAAGCATCAAACCAAGACAACCCAAGGAGTCTGCCCACAAACTGGTTGGCCAATAGTACTGACCAAAACTCCCCTAGCGAATGCGCGTGCTCAACTGTTAGCTCAATTATATTATCCATTGTTAAATTTGGACAACTAGGTCGAAACTCCATGTTCTGATACTCAGATTAAGAGGCTAATATTTTTGTTGGATTCCTCTTTCCGAGAGGTGTAAAATCCATATAAAAATAGTCTTAATCCGATGAGCAGAACTTATATTTTGAATTTATTATTCTTAATAAATTATATGTGCAAGGTCGGCCAGTTTTGTAATGTAGGCTCACATGCCCAACAAATGTGGCACACACCCTCATTGATGGATATAAATACAGGTAAAGTTGGAGAGAATTTCATCACAAGACAACTCACATCTTCCTCTCTCATCCTAAAGAGTACGAGCTACCTGGAGGACGAATTTCAGCCACACGTGGGAAGGACGAAGAGGACAGACCGTACGGCTGAGCTGTAGTACGATTTTCTGCTGTTAGGGTTTCGCAGAAGTTTGACCAGCGTTGACTTTGGTCAACGCTTGGTCCAATCAAGCTGAAAACTTGTGGAAGGTTCGATTTTTGAAGGCCGTACTACCTGGAACAAAAATCGAGGTCAAAGGGTTGACCGTTTTGCTGCTGCGTTGACTTTTAGCTTGCTGCCCCTGCGTTGACTTTTCAGGACAGCATTGACTTTTGTAGAATTGACTTAGGTTGACTCATCTACTGGTTGGAGGGTTGTTGTGACACATGCTGGGCTGGCTGACCAAAGGAGACTTTGCTGGTTGAAGCATCCTGTTGACCGCCGAAACGAACACAAATTTTCCCTGTTTCTGATTTGTCTTCTGTAAGATCTGCTTATATGTTCTATCTGCATTTTGCTTAACTACTTGTATGATTGCTGTGAGAAAAGTGAAATTGCTCTTAGCATAGAACATCTACAAAACTTTACATGGTATCAGAGCTGAGGTGAAGACAAACTCTATCTATAGCAATCATCATCGAAGGAAATGGGTTCCACTAGTCTTGAATTCAGGGAGAATGACAAGCTGACTGGAAGTGATGACTTCCATGCCTGGAAGATGATATTAGATCTCAAATTGGAAGATCATGATCTCCTAGATCATGTGACAGGGAAGATTCAAGAACCTCCATCAAATGCCTCTGCTGCTATTAGAAACAAGTATAAGAAGGGAGAAATCAGAGCAAAGCTGCTGATCAGGGAATCCATAAATAAGAGTCTGGTTGCCTACATATCTGAACTAGGCACATCCAAGGAGATGTATGAAAAACTGATACTTATGTTCCAAGTAAACAATGTGAACCAAGTGCTATTCCTCAAGAACAAGTTGAAGAATATGAAGAAGGGCCGAGACGAGTCTATTCAAACTTTCTTTATGAAGTTGACCGAAACCAGGAACAATCTGCTAGCTATTGGGAGACAATCACTGATCGTGAGATGGTTCTCACCGCACTTGGAGGACTTCCATATGAATGGCAAGTATTCACAACTACCATTCTCAACAATAATACCATCCCTAACTTTGATGAGCTTATGTCTAGATGTATGCAAGAAGAAACAAGGATGAAGGAATTTGAAAATGAAAGAAATGCTGCCTATGTTGCTCATTCCCGAAAGAAGAACTCTGGTGGTTCTAGGGACAAAGGAAGGACTAAGACTCAAAAGAAGAAGGGTAAATGTTTCACCTGCCATAGGACTGGACACTATGCTAGAGAATACCCCTTCAAGAAGGATTCTCCCGATAGTGACGATAACAACAACAACCGAAGGAATGGGAATCGAAGAAATGACAAATCCAAAGGAAAGAGGAAGGCTCACTTTGGAGGAAACAATCAACCTTCTAAAAGGACCCGAAATACCAGGTATGAGGAGTCTAATGTTGTTGATAAAAGAAATGAGTATATTCTAGTATCTGCTCTCTTAGCTGCATCTCCGCCCGACACTATGGATGTCTGGCTAATCGATAGTGGTGCCTCAAGACACATCACCGGATTCAAGGAAACACTTTATGACATGGTTGAAAGGGATACTAATCTAGAAATTATCCTTGGGGATAATGCCACTTATCCTGTGAAAGGGACCGGGACTGTGACCCTCCACTTGTCTCAAGGACAAGTCCTCCGTCTACAAGATGTACTCTATGTACCAAATTGAAGAAGAACCTTGTGTCTATATCTGCCATGAAAGACAAAGGATTCAATGTAACTTTCTCTAATGGAAAGGTACTCATGTGGAAGAAGAGCTTCAAGGAAGCTATCTCAATTGGTTTTAGAGTTGGTACACTCTACCAGGTTGGAGGGAGTCTGTTGGGAGCTATGACTTTTGATACTATCCGTCAAACCGAACTATGGCACCAAAGATTTGGACACCTTCATTACAAGGCTCTTCCCGAAGCAAGGAAGGTGGTGACAGGGATGCCTGATTTTGGAAATAATCATGAAGGTGTATGTAAGGGCTGTGCTGAAGGAAAACATACAAGGGGACCTTTTCCCTCAAGTGTCACAAAGACATCTGAGATATTGCAACTAGTCCATTCTGATCTTTCCGGTATGTTGCCTGTAACATCCCTGGGGGATGTTCTTACTATATGACATTTACTGATGACTTCTCTCGCAAAACCTGGATATACTTCTTGAAGAAGAAGGATGAGGATTTCATGTGGTTCCATACCTTCAAAGCCTTTGTGGAAAATATGACCGGAAAGAAGATCAAGATTTTGAGGACTGTCAATGGCACTGAATATGAGTCAAATAAGTTCAAAGACTTTTGCAGAGAAGCTGGCATTAAGAGGGAGACTACCACTGCATATACTCCTGAGCAGAATGGTGTTGTTGAACGCAAGAATAGGACTATTGTGGAAGCTGCCCGTGCCATGCTATGGGTCTACCAAAGTTTCTGTGGGGAGAAGCTGCAAATACTGCTGTGTACATTCAAAACCGATGCCCTCATTCCGCTTTGGACTCCAAAACTCCCGAAGAGGTTTTCTCTGGTAAGAAACCTGATGTCTCACATTTCAGAATTTTTGGATGTCCTGTCTATTTTCATGTGCCGAAAGAAAAGAGAAGTAAGCTGGATGCTACTGGGAAGAAAGGAATGTTTGTGGTTTACTGTGAGACTTCTAAGGCATATAGAGTCTAAGTACCTGGTCAAAGGGAAGTAGAGATAAGCCATGATGTCACTTTTGACGAAGATGCTTCCCTGAAGAAAGTAGTAGATCTTCCTAGATCTGAAGAAAATCATGGAGAAAGACCTGGAAATCTGGAAGAACCCCAGGATGAGACTATGCCTGATGATGAAGGGCCAATGGACCCTATTGATCCTTCCCCTTCTCTAGGAAAGAGGCCATCATGGCTCAGGGACACCCTCGAAGATGCTGAGGGTCATGCTGCCCCAAGGGGGACATTCCGAGAAAGCAAGAAGCCGTGTAGAGACCAAGGGTATCTAGCTGCCATGAGTACTATTCTACAATCTGAACCTGGATCTTTTGAGGAAGCCATCAAGCATCAAGTCTGGAAGGATGCTATGCATGAAGAATATGAGGCTATTATGAAGAATGATGTCTGGGATGTGGTCCCGAGACCAAAGGACAAATCTGTTGTCACCGCTAAATGGCTCTACAAGATTAAACATGGATCTGATGGGAGTGCTGAAAAGTTTAAGGCAAGATTTGTTGCCCGTGGCTTCTCTCAAAAGGAAGGAATTTACTATGACG
>APFE031531504.1:2006-12158 GCA_000404065.3 Pinus taeda
CTGTAAATATGGGGTGTGATAATGTTAATTTGCAAATATGGGGTGTGATGATTTTTAATATTTTATTAATTAATTTGAATTAAATAAGAGAAGGTGAGGATTTATGTAAATATCCTTTTATTAATAAAAGGATATGAGGAAATTTAATGAATGGAAGGATTTTAGGGATAAACACCTATCCTGTAGGGATGTTGAGAGATTTAGGGGTTGTTGAGGATTTTAAGAGATTGAGCATTTAATTAAGTGATTTTGTTTAATTTGTATAAATAGGAGGGCTTTTTGTGAGAAAAATATTGAGTGAGTGTGAGTGAGAGTGGTTGAAGAAGGCTTGAATAGCCAAGGCTGTACGCCTCTGGCATTTTGTAAGGGCCATCAATCTGAAATATCAGGTCAAACAAAGTCTGTAAGTAATCTTGTTTTGATATATATACATTTGAGGTTGGTTGCGAAAGCTATAGTATTTTCTGGTTAAATGTATATATATATGGTTGAGGAATTAATTATTGGAAAGATCGATTAATGGAATCCTGCAATCAAAGAAATGGTGGAATCGATTTATGTGACAAAGTTAAAAGGATTGATTTTAATATAGACATTGTTATCTAGACATGAGCTTATGAATGGTTTTGTTTATATCGGTCTGAATTGGATTAATGGAAAATGGAAGCAGAGAGCACCAGTTTTTTTAATTCCTTCTAAGTCTGCAATGTCAAGTTTGCAAAGTCGAGGGTCAATAGCATAAATTGCTATTCGATGCATGCATGGTGGAATGTTAAAATCTCTGTTCGAAGTTGGAAGGGCACAGGTGACAGCGTTTACAATGAAATTCGATTTTTCAAGTTGTGGAAAATTCGATGGGGTAGTATTACATTGACATTTGATGGTGAATGCGTTGAAATTATGTTGTATACAACATTGAATTCTAATTGTAGGAACGAATGCTGAATACGGGGTTTTTTTAAATTCAATGGATGGGTAATCCATAACGCAGATTGAGTTGAGCAGAAGAATTCAACTTCAGATTTGTGTTTCAGTTAGAATGAAGAAAACGTAATGAATTTTTTTAGTTACTGGTTATTCTAAATTGAATTTAATTATTGGATTCCAGCTTCACATTCAGTTCAGTTCTAAGATGCCAGAAATCATGAATTGAGGAAAGGGTGTAGAAATCTGGAATGATATTTCCAGCGTTGGTAAATTATGATTGACAGAGAATCGATCTATGGAGGCAAGTACCAGAATCGAGAACGCAATGGATCCATCCTGAGCCAGATAGTTGAAGAAATTCAAATGCAGAAGTGAAGAATCATGGAAGAGCGCTATGTCTAAAATTTGTAATTGCCAGATCTGCGTTGAGTTTTGCCAGATTCAGAGCGCTATGTCTGAATCTAGAATACAGTTTTGAATCAATGTGTGGCGCTGGTGTAGACGTGCAGTCAGTGGTAAGTAAAGAACAAAAGGAGAATTAAATTGACAGGTTTATAAATTGAATGTGAACGTTGGCTTGTGGATGGAAAATTCAAATATATATTTAACATTGAGTTGCAGCATTGATACGAAGTTGAATTAAATGTTATATGTCGAATTGTGGAAAGCAAGGAGGCAAATGGAAGTTGAAGGTACGAATCATTGAGACTGACCAGTAATGATGGAAATACATTACATCGTAACTGATTGATAGTGTCAAAGTATGAAACTGAGGAAATAAATGTGTTATATTTTGGTGCGCAATTAAAAAGGGGCATATACAAGCCTGGGTTCGAGTAAGAATTGGAAGCACCGAATAGTTGAAGCGCTGTAAAGGAAAAAATGTTTGTGAATGTCCTTGCAGTTGAATTTGGTTGATATAATGTCAAACATTCCTATTGACATTTGGTTTAATTTATGAGGTGGCTTTAATGTTGTTTAAAACCTTTGATTTGGAGATTGTTGAGTTGGTACAGCTATTTGCGTTTGAAACTTGGGTTTCATACTTTTCAAGTACTGAATTGAGTACGTTAAGGTATAAGGTGCATGACTTGGTTCTTTGATATGAATGATAAGTATGAAAATCTATGAAGATTTGTGATTGGTTTTTATAAAAGCCATATGAAATGGGAATGAGTGGAAGTTATGGTGTTAATTTGGGATGATGCGTATAATCTCATGTGAATATTGGAAGCATTTTAAGTTCATGATTGAAGGTACTTAATTTGGGATTGGGTTAGAAGTTTTGGACTTGAGCTGTATCCAAATTGGTTTGATTAGTATATTGTGAATTATGCTTCCAAATGCAAATGGTATAGTTGTATGTCAGAAATTTGAAACAAGCTTCCACATATGAATGGAGATTGCCAGAATATGAAATTTTTAAGATTGGAATTGGTGAGTGAGTTAAATGCATTCCTATATGGGATATTTTAGAGATGCATTTTTGTATGTATGGTCCTGGGTATTGCAGGCTGGTGCAAGCTTGCGTCATTTTTGGTATCAGAGCCGGAATGCTCTGTTGGAATGTTTATCTTCTGATTGAAGACAGAAGGTTTTGTTGAATTGAAATGTATTCTAAATGTGTGATGAATGATGAAATAGCAGATGTGTATGAAGGCAAAGGAGGTCAGATTTTAATCTGACAGTCAAAGCAAACCAGAGTACAGCTGAAGAATTGAGCAGGTATTGGGTGTGGTTAATTTTGATTTGAATTTTACTGACAAGAAATGGAATGAGAATTGATGGTTGCAGCAAAGAGGGAATTGTTGCTGATAGCTGAAGTTGCCAGAAGGTTGGAAAAGAGAATCAGATTTTAAAATCTGATTGACAGTGAAATTTTGCAGAGGAAGCATAAAGATTTGCCGGAACAGATTTGCAGAAGTGGTGAGGTTCTGAAGGTAATTGAAGTACAGACAAATGGAAGGACAAGATCAGACGAGATCTTGGAGGTAAGGTGATCTGGGCTTATTTGAATTTGAATATTGTAGTCTTTGCATTAAAAGCAGAAGTATTTTTGCAACTCCCAAAAGGAAAATCCATAGAAGACATGTTTAAAATTGCTAACAGAAAACTGGTGAAAGCATAGGTGTGGCAGAACCTTGAGGGAATCCAATAGAGATTGGATAAGGAAGACAGTTGTGAACAGGCAGATGAGTTGAAGCCAGGAAGAGCAAAGAGAAGTGCTCAAAGGAGGTTCCAGAAATAGAACCAATTGCTTTCCAAAAGACCGAGTGAGGAGGGCTTGGTGGGGTGAGTGGCGGCAAGATAGGACTTGCTGCTGGAGAGGCTTTAGTACAACTCATAGAGATGGAAAGTGACAGTCGTCACAAAGGTTCAGAAATAAACCACAGCAGAGGAAAAAAGGAGAAGGATGCCAAGGCAGTTGGCATACAGAGAAAGTTAAGCAAAGAGGAATATGAAAGGGAGAAGGATGAGATAGCAGTTCAGCTTGAGGTGTTAATGGAGATGTTGCAAAGAAATGAGGAAAACCAGAAGCATGGTTATGTCATGAGAAGTGGAATCATCAGGTAAATTTGCAGTTGATAAAGGAAATAAGGGAACTTGAACAAGTTCTTGATGCGAGACAGGAGAGAGAGAAGCTCAAAACAGTTGAGCTACAGCAAAATGAAGATGCTGATGAAGATGTTGAAGTTTCATTATGTTACCCAGAGACTGGACCATTACTTTTTGAAAGTGATGACGAGCTAGAGGAGTTGAATCATATGAATGATTCAAGGCAGCCCAAAGATTTGATGAGTGAAGCATCAAACAAGACCGTAAGGTCTTGTGATTTTAAAACTAACGATTTGTGTGTGATTGTAGGTTTGGAAGAACATCTACTGAAAGATGTTGTAGCAGAAGGAAGGCCATGTGAAGATCGGGTAAACTTTCCAAAGTCTACTTCAAGTAAAATTATTGAGTTATATAGAGAATTGGACTTCCAAAGGAGGAAATTGGAAGAACAGAGGATGAATGTCCAGGATAGATTGCTGATGAAGGATGACAAAGTAGTTGTCATAAATGATAATGAAGAAGAAATTGCAGATGAAATTTCAGATGGTGACGAGCAAAGGAGTGTTGCAGAGGGAAAGGAAGATTGGGAGGCCGCAACATTCATAGTGACAGCTAGAGCAACAAGTGAGGAGCAAGCAAGAACGAGAATTCAGCAACCAAGGGATGGAAACAATCAGCAAACAGAGGACATACTGGACAAAGAAATTGAGTTGATAAGGATGTTAATGATAAAGACATCCCAGAGGAAGACAACCGAAAGAAAGAAAAAGAGCGACAACAAGAGAATGACAGTGAAAGATTGCAAGAGCAAAGCAAGTGGAGCACTACAACACAAAATATGGAAACCTGGAAGACAACAGCAGATGACAACAGCAGTGAAGCAATCGACAAACACGAAAGGATTACAAAATAAAGTTTGGGATCCAGGAGGAGACTTATGACCAGGTGGTCATGAATTTTTTTTGATGGGGAGTCTGATGCAGGAGCATCAAGACCTTTTTCCCCATCTGTAAATATGGGGTGTGATAACGTTAATTTGCAAATATGGGGTGTGATGTTTTTTAATATTTTATTAATTAATTTGAATTAAATAAGAGAAGGTGAGGATTTATGTAAATATCCTTTTATTAATAAAAGGATATGAGGAAATTTAATGAATGGAAGGATTTTAGGGATAAACACCTATCCTGTAGGGATGTTGAGAGATTTAGGGGTTGTTGAGGATTTTAAGAGATTGAGCATTTAATTAAGTGATTTTGTTTAATTTGTATAAATAGGAGGGCTTTTTGTGAGAAAAATATTGAGTGAGTGTGAGTGAGAGTGGTTGAAGAAGGCTTGAATAGCCAAGGCTGTACGCCTCTGGCATTTTGTAAGGGCCATCAATCTGAAATATCAGGTCAAACAAAGTCTGTAAGTAATCTTGTTTTGATATATATACATTTGAGATTGGTTGCGAAAGCTATAGTATTTTCTGGTTAAATGTATATATATATGGTTGAGGAATTAATTATTGGAAAGATCGATTAATGGAATCCTGCAATCAAAGAAATGGTGGAATCGATTTATGTGACAAAGTTAAAAGGATTGATTTTAATATAGACATTGTTATCTAGACATGAGCTTATGAATGGTTTTGTTTATATCGGTCTGAATTGGATTAATGGAAAATGAAAGCAGAGAGCACCAGTTTTTTTTAATTCCTTCTAAGTCTACAATGTCAAGTTTGCAAAGTCAAGGGTCAATAGCATAAATTGCAATTCGATGCATGCATGGTGGAATGTTAAAATCTCTGTTCGAAGTTGGAAGGGCGCAGGTGACAGCGTTTACAATGAAATTCGATTTTTCAAGTTGTGGAAAATTCGATGGGGTAGTATTACATTGACATTTGATGGTGAATGCGTTGAAATTATGTTGTATACAGCATTGAATTCTAATTGTAGGAGCGAATGCTGAATACGGGGTTTTTTTAAATTCAATGGATGGGTAATCCATAACGCAGATTGAGTTGAGCAGAAGAATTCGACTTCAGATTTGTGTTTCAGTTAGAATGAAGAAAACGTAATGAATTTTTTTAGTTACTGGTTATTCTAAATTGAATTTAATTATTGGATTCCAGCTTCACATTCAGTTCAGTTCTAAGATGCCAGAAATCGTGAATTGAGGAAAGGGTGCAGAAATCTGGAATGATATTTCCAGCATTGGTAAATTATGATTGACAGAGAATCGATCTATGGAGGCAAGTACTAGAATCGAGAACGCAATGGATCCATCGTGAGCCAGATAGTTGAAGAAATTCAAATGCGGAAGTGAAGAATCATGGAAGAGCGCTATGTCTGAACTTTGTAATTGCCAGATATGCATTGAGTTTTGCCAGATTCATAGCGCTATGTCTGAATCTAGAATACAGTCTTGAATCAATGTGTGGCGCTGGTGTAGACGTGCAGTCAGTGGTAAGTAAAGAACAAAAGGAGAATTGAATTGACAGGTTTATAAATTGAATGTGATCGTTGGCTTGTGGATGGAAAATTCAAATATATATTTAACATTTAGTTGCAACATTGATACGAAGTTGAATTAAATGTTATATGTCGAATTGTGGAAAGCAAGGAGGCAAATGGAAGTTGAAGGTACGAATCATTGAGACCGACCAGTAATGATGGAAATACATTACATCGTAACTGATTGATAGTGTCAAAGTATGAAACTGAGGAAATAAATGTGTTATATTTTGGTGCGCAATTAAAAAGGGGCATATACAAGCCTGGGTTCGAGTAAGAATTGGAAGCACCGAATAGTTGAAGCACTGTAAAGGAAAAAAGGTTTGTGAATGTCCTTGCAGTTGAATTTGGTTGATATAATGTCAAACATTCCTATTGACATTTGGTTTAATTTATGAGGTGGCTTTAATGTTGTTTAAAACCTTTGATTTGGAGATTGTTGAGTTGGTACAGCTATTTGCGTTTGAAATTTGGGTTTCATACTTTTCAAGTACTGAATTGAGTACGTTAAGGTATAAGGTGCATGACTTGGTTCTTTGATATGAATGATAAGTATGAAAATCTATGAAGATTTGTGATTGGTTTTTTATAAAAGCCATATGAAATGGGAATGAGTGGTAGTTATGGTGTTAATTTGGGATGATGCATATAATCTCATGTGAATATTGGAAGCAATTAAAGTTCATGATTGAAGGTACTTAATTTGGGATTGGGTTAGAAGTTTTGGACTTGAGCTGTATCCAAATTGGTTTGATTAGTATATTGTGAATTATGCTTCCAAATGCAAATGGTATAGTTGTATGTCAGAAATTTGAAACAAGCTTCCACATATGAATGGAGATTGCCAGAATATGAAATTTTTAAGATTGGAATTGGTGAGTGAGTTAAATGCATTCCTATATGGGATATTTTAGAGATGCATTTTTGTATGTATGGTCCTGGGTATTGCAGGCTGGTGCAAGCTTGCGTCAGTTTTACCAATGCTTGTTGATGTATCTTTGTATGTCCATGTGGTTTTGTCAATGTTTGTTTGTTAATGTATATGTTTAAATTTTATATTCCATTGAATTTGAATTTTCTTAAGTATGTTTACTAAGTGTTTTGCCAATAAATGATTTTGTTTCTTATGTTGATTCGTATTAGTGATGAGTTTTATTATAAACTTGAATGTGTGTATTTTAGATAGCTTTTCTTAAGTGGAATGTAATTTTTCTAGGTTATTATATTAAGTAACATATACATATTCCGTTTGACATGCATAGTTTGGAACTATGGGTGTCTTTGAGTAAAACAATATCTAAATAATTGTAGCTACATAAATAAGGAGCACAAATTTTATGTTCAAATCTAGATGGAACCAGCATCAAAGTTGTGAAAAGTATGCGCACATGCAATACAACTTATTGTATGCATGAAGAAATCATACATTAATAATGGTATGACCTCCATAACTAGCTCAATGGGATTGTCACCCAAAGGTAACAATATGTAATGGAACTGTAAAACCTTCTCATACGGCTCGCGATTAATATTAGTAAGACAATATTAAATACAAGTTCAAGGCCACATTATTGATTTGACTCAAAATCCAATGTGTCAACTCAATGAATGCAACCAAAAACTTCACAACCTTGATCTGCAATCCCATTCAAATATGGATGGAGTTCCACTCATATCTTACAATATGTCTTTCCAAGATGCAACAAGCAAAAGATGCTAGATCTTGCAAAGGTACTTAATATGGGAAGTGATAAGATTAAAATAATTTGTATGTATTTATAAAATTTATATCAAAAACAGATTGGATATGGTGGCATTTATGCACTTGAATTAAAAAAAGAGAAATCCAGTTGTAGTCTAATGACTAGTAAGAAGTACACTAGATTTGGAGCATGACAATATGAATTAATTAAAAAATTCTTGATAAAGCCAAAATGTTTTGCATTAAAATAGTCATGTGGACCTAAGGATCTTATGCTAGTAAAATAATACATGCACCAAAGGAGTGATATATAAAAATCGCTCTAGAAGGAAGAATGATAAACTGTGCAACAACTCGTTGTTAAATCAATAGGATGCTTTAACCATATTGGATGGTTAGGTGGGACTGTTAATGATGATGGTTGTACTCAAACATATAATATGAAATGTACATTTTATACCACTATCAAAAAATCTTGAAGAAGTTTTCCGGCCCGATTGCCTCAATAGTGTTGTTGGTTTTGAATAGGATAACATAAAAAATATTTCCTAAACGATTAAAGAATTCATTTGATAATTGATAAATGAATTATATTATTTTGTTTCCAGCGGCGATTTAATGTTTAAGAAGAAGCGTAAACATGTGAATAACTTAGGTTCACAGCTTGGTAGGCATAGTACCTAGAAAACTTGGAGTGTGTGGAATTAAGAGTATGGCAACCTTCATTTATAACTCATGTATGGGAGATGTACCTATTTTCATATTTAATGTTCAATTGGTTTTGAACATACAATAAGGTATTCATGGCCAACAAGGTGTAGGAAGAAGTATAAATAGAACAATAGTAAATCATATGACATGATTAGTATAATACTGAAAGTCATACTATATTAAATGCTTACTTTATGATTTCGCAGATGTCATTAAGACCCTTTTTAGGGACCACGTAAATTCCAAAACTCAAAGTTATTGGTATGATAAAGTTGTAGTATGAATGAGTTTGATGAAATTATTCTGCAACCACAAAACACATGAAAGGAATTAGATAAATAAAAGCACCTAAATACATTCACATATAAAAATTATATACTTATGCTTGAATAACAAAAATTGAATAAGACCGTGAAATTCCTTAATTTCCTATCGACAAACCGAGCATCGTTTAGTCAAATTTGCCTAAAGGTAATATGAAAAATTGAAGGAATATTTGGCATAATACAAGCATGGTTGAAAACATGTGGATGAAGGATATTTCATGCTATGCACATTGAAATTAGGTACACATGTACAGGTCATAATGTGTGCAAACAATACATATGGTACTAGTATGGATGCATGTGTTGCATGATGATATATTACATGTATAGTTGTGTGTCTGTAATGCACACTATGTGTAGGTGCACATGATAGAAGAAAATCCACTAGGCGATTGTCTGCTATGGCAATCAACTCAAAGTGTGTACAAAAGAAAGAAGCTAAGAAGTGATTCAAGGATAAGTATCAGTGTCTTATTTAGGTTGTCTATGAATGTGATTATGATTTTGATCTATGTGAATTATAGGTTATCTATAACTGACGGTACATATGATTTTGATGGTTATGTTTGAGCTAATCTGATATGATATTTTATACATGTTGATTAGTCAAATGTGCTAGTTTGTGATGCAGGAGCATCCTGACACCTCAATGAAAGAAAATTAGACATGTGGATGACCACATGGACAACAAGGCAATCTTGACCAAGATTCGGTTAAGAAACAAATTTTAGTTAAAAATCAGTTAAAAAAAAAACTGTATGCATGTGTAATAAGAAGATTCATGAGTGAATCAAGAAGCAAGAAGGAGAGGAAAAAGAAAAATTGTAAGTGTGAGAGAGGCCAAAATGTAGTTGCTGGGAAAATCTAGATTAAGGCTGAGATGCCTTAAAATTGTAATCTGAGTTTGTAATAAAAAAAAATGTGTTTTATGTTAACTTGTGTTTGTGTATATTTTTCCCTGAATTAGTTGCCAGCGTTTTTGTTTTATTTTTTTCTGGAGCACGAGTCGTCCCTGGTGTGGTCGAAAGCCTCAAGCTGATAACAAAGTTTGGTTCAGAGCGGATTGCAAAGTATGCTTATCTCAACAATCGGAGGACGGTGACAGCAGTGCACAAGGTAGATATAATGAAGCTTGTTGATGGACTTTTCTTGGAGTCTTGCCATGAGGTTGCAAAGAACTGCCCTGGCATAAAGTATAATGAAATCATTGTTGATCACTGTTGTATGCAACTTGTTTCAACTCCTGAACAATTTGATGTTATGGTTACTCCAAATCTGTATGGTAATTTGGTAGCAAATACTACGGCTGGTATTGGAGGTGGCACTGGCATTAGGCCGGGAGGAAATGTTGGTGTTGACCATGCTGGTTTTGGGCAAGAACCCATCTGGTACTGACCAGTTTTTTTTTTTTTTTTTTTTTTTTTTTTTTGGG
>APFE031531508.1:0-12090 GCA_000404065.3 Pinus taeda
CAATTCTGTTGGCAGACATGGAACAAGAAATGTAAGTAATCAACAAGAATCTAAAGGTAGCATAAGATAGGTAGAAGAGTTATGTACATAGGAACAAGTTGTTCAAGGAGTTCTAGGTTGGGGAATAGGTGTACTTGTGCATCAAACTGAAAAAAAGCTCCTTGCAGATTTAATCATGTGCTAAGTTGACACCATGGTTTTGTGGACCCTTCAGTATCATTGAGAGGATTGGGTTAGTAGCCTCTCGACTTGCATTGCCTCCGATAGTGAAAGTCCAGATGTTTTCCATGTATCATTGCTTAGGAAGTATGGTAAGGATGTTGATCATGTGATTGTTTGCTCTATATTGCAAGTAGAACTAGATGAAGAATTCCAGCCAGAGCCTCAACGTATATTGAAGAAAAATGTGCTCATGCTCCGGAACTGAGCAATCGATCAAGTTAAAGTGCAATGGAAGCACTTTGGGCTCGATGAAGCTACATGGGAGAAGGCAGATCAAATGTAGGCTATGTATCCTTCCTTATTTTCCATTTGAGGCAAACCATTTTTGTCTTGGTGGTTTGATATATGCTCTATGGTGGTTTGATATGTGTTTTATGGTGGTTTGGCATATGCTTTATGGTGATTGATATATGCTTTATGGTGGTTTGCTACATGTTATATGATTTTTTGATATTTGCTTAGATATGGTGTTAGTATATGCTTTGATATATGTTTTGGTATATGTTTTGGTATGTATTTTTGGTAATGTTTCTGTATGTACACATGTATATGGATGTAAATACCGCCATGAGCTATGTTATAAAGCTCCACTATGCGGTATGGGTGTTATGTCATTATGACTATGTTATCATGTGGTTATGTTATCATGATGTTATAATGTCATGTGGGTTGGTACTCAGCAGGATGATCATTGTAAATATCGTAATGCTTTGTGTTATAAACCTCCATTATCCAGTATGTTATCATGTTGTCATGATGTTTTGTTTTGAGCAGATATTTCATTGTAAATACTGCATCAAGTTGTGTTATAAAGCTCCATGAGCAGTATGTCTTCTTTCAACAGGTTGCTGAGGTATATGGGTGATTGAACAACGAGGGTAGTGTCCCCCAAGTGGGAGGGTTATGTAATAACCCTAGTGAAAATTCTATGTAATAAAAGTAAATAAAGGCAAAATAATAACCATGGATGATGGGGAACTTATTCCAAATTGAATGTTGGGCATAATCCTAGTGATGGGGATCACTTGTGATTGTTTATGGCTAAGGAATTTGGTAAAAGAAATGGTTAAGGCTTTGGAAAGGCAAAATGGAATTTTTTGGCACATTTATTTATGAAAATAATGGAAATTAGGAGAAAAGGGAGGTGAAAGCTCACAGGTTGCATGTGAGGAGTAAATTGAAGGAAAATAATCGAAAATGAATAAAATAAAGGCCTCATTCATAAAAAGGCTTATGAGAATCAGTTGGTAACCTTTTGTTAGTTCATTTTTGGAGCTCTCTCATTATTCTCTCTCTTTCTCTTACTCTTGGAGACTTGGAGTTTTCTTGTAGCACTCTTAGACGGTGTGGCATACTTGGATTCTTGGAGTAAGAACGCAAAGGAAGAGTAGGAAAGTGAAAGAAGGCATTGGGATCAGTAGTTACATCATATTTGCTTGCAGGTATTGAGTTGCATGTATGTTTCCTTCACTAGTTTTGGCATGCATGGCATATGCATCTGGATTCTTGGTCATGATCTGTCATTGGCATGGAGGATGGTGGGGATTGACAGTGGATTGCATAGCCTTGCCATTTCCTGGATAGCCATGATGATTGTGGGTTTATTTTCATTGTTGTGTTTCTGGTTGGTTCTCATGTTTCCTTAGCTTAGATTGAGTTACTAGTCTTGGAGCCTTGGTTGGACAAACGTTCTAGAGCCCCAGAATAGCTTGGATTGAGTTACTAGTCCTAGAGCCTTGGTTGGAAAATCACTCTTGAGCCCTTGGTGGGTTGAGTTACTAGTCATGGAGCCTTGGTTGGACAAACTCTCCAGAGCCCGGTAAAAGTTGCGGGTTAATTTACTAGTCTTGAAGCCTTGGCTGGAGAAGTGCTCTAGAGCCCTCGAAGGCTTGGATAGAGACCGATCTGATGATGGCCTTGTGATGTCTGACTATGAGGTGGAATCATTGTTTGATTATTTGGGGTGGATGGCCTCTGAAAGCCTTGGATGGTTATTTGATTAATGTGTTCTATGAGATCCCACATTCATGCTTGGAATATGGCACAAGGGTGAATGGCCGAAGAGATATTTGGCTCAACCATTCTAAGGTCGAGTGGAATGTGGAAGTCCCATCCCAGGTTTGGATTTTCCGTCATTAATGAAAGGGTATTTATCCTTGGATTTCTATGAGAATTTTGATGGATTATATGTGGTTTATATGGTTGTACTTTCGTGAGTATTTCTACTGCTATTATGATAGTTATGTATGTATTTTGTAAGAGTATCCATGTGTGGATCTCATCATGTTTTTACATGTAATTGAATAATCAATGTATCTATGACCTAATGGATGGAATGGAAATTGATGTGTTGAGGCATCAATGGTTCTTAGCGATTCTCAACTAAGTATGAGACACCTATGCTTAGAACTCTTAATTACACATGTAGATTACATTTGCAGTATGTTTGATGAAATGCATGTCATGGCTAGTAGGGGTCCAGTCAAGGTCTTGAACACGTATTTTCTTTAGTACTATCAATTCCATGTTATTTTATTGATATGAAGAGATGGTTCACTTCTGGGCAATGACATCTCTTCCAATGCAAAACAAGGATCCAATGATCTTTGTCCACCAACAACTGTTCCATTTTTAGTTTCCATAGCTCAAAACTCTCGCCATTGAATTTTTTGTGATTTCATTTGCATAAGAAACGTTATGAACCTTACTTCTTAAAAAGTATAAGAAACCAATAATTACAATGCTCTTCAAGCAATAAATATCCTTTTACAGTAAACGCAATGTACAAAACACGATTTGATGATCCTAAGAATAGGTCTCCTTAGTATACACATATAGGAGACAAAGTGTACAATTATAATAAAATGATACCATGAGAGGTTCTAGCCTACATAGCAATATAACATTAGAAATGTTATCACTTAATATCTAAGGCTTGATAAGGGGATTTAGTGTTAACATCGGGCTTATGTAGGTATTAACATGTCCCTCCCCTTCAAAGAAGTGTTGTCCTCAACACTTGAATATTTGTGGGTGTTTTTTCATGAACAACTCATATTCTCATGTCACTTCTTCTATTGGTAGGTTCTTCCATTTTATAAGGTACTTAGTAACTTGTTGATTTCTCATATTATTAGTCCTTGTTTCCAAGATTGTTTTTGGTTCTAGTATTATTTTCCCTTCTTCATTAATCTGTGGTTGAATAGTTTGGACTAGGATCTTGTCACCAATTACCTTATTTAGGAAAGAAGCGCAAAGACTATATGCACACATGAAGATGGAGGAAACTCCAATTTGTAATCCATACTTCCAATCCTATGCAACATCTTACAAGGTTCATGATACAATGGTGTTAATTTATTCCCTTCTTTTGTTGCTTAAGGGACATCTAATTATATGGTTGTAGTCTCATAAATACCCAATCCCCCACTTAATATTCCCTTTCATTGCAATTTTGATATGCTTGTTGTTTCATTCTCTTTTGTGCCATAACAGAGCTGTCCTTCAATAGTTTGAGAACCTCTTATTTTGTGTCATATGTGGTCCTCTATTGCTTGATCCTTTATAGTCCCTTTCAAGTGTGATGTGATGGATGGAGGATTATATCCAGAAAATGCCATAAATGGTGACATTTAATATGAGGTATGGAAGGATTTGTTGTACCACCATTTTGCCAAGGGAAACCATTTAACCCATTGTGTTTGTTTATCAGATGAAAAAACATAGATATCATTCAAAACGTTTATTCACAATCTCAATTTTCCCGTTAGATTAAGGATGATAAGACGAGTTGTGGGAAAAATGGGTACTCAAACAAGAAAATAATTCAATTAAAAAAATTCCAGTGATAATTCAATATTTGTCACTTACAATAATCATCTCAACAAATCAAAAGAAAGAAATGGCATCACTACATCATATACCTCCACTTTCAAGGATGGCCTGAAAATGCATAGCTCTGCTGAAGAAATGGACTTCATTGTTGAATTCGTGGCACAAAATCGTGTCGAATGACTATAAAATCAACCCCTTTCTGACACCATCAAAATCTGGACCCTTGGGAATCTCAAAGATTCCTTCCCACTAGTTGACTGGAGTTTTACTGCTCATATGAGAAATTTGATCTCACCATCCTGCTCCTTATGAAATTATGACAAAAATAATTATAAAGTCAACATCATTATGCCTTTGTGAAAAACCAACCTCCAAGGGAATCTTTTAGATTCTTTGTAGATTCTACATAGAGAATATTACGTGGAATAGTCTTACATCGAAATATGTGCCCAAGGCAGAACTCTCTGGTCTCAATTCCGTGCTTGTTGTTACACTGGCTCGTCTTGATTCCCGCTCACCATCCTCAGTGTATTGCGTTATATGCATTTTTTATATTTTTGATTGGGCAAACCAACCAACGCATGTGTTGTTGGCCCATGGCACCATGCCAATTTTAAAACACCAACTTTGGGTGATCGTGTGTTTGAAACTTGTCGGCTTGATCCTTCTTTTTAATTAAACAATGTGTATAGCGTGCCCACTGGAGTTGTGTTATAATAAATTTCTCATTGACTTGACTTTTGTTTATATATATAACCACACCCACACATGGGTTATGCAAAACATGATTTCGTTGGTTTTTCAATATAAACGTTTTTGTAATGTATTATGCCATATGGTTAAGAAAAAATGGTTTTGTATTTTTTTTTTTAATGTTTTGTTTTTTTATATGAAATTTGTTTCATAAGGTTAATGTTATAACCATTTTATATATATATATATATATAGCTTGAATCATATGCTTTTATATATGGGTATTTTTGTAACCATATTATTTAATTTAATAACCATTATGCTTATAATAATTTTTTGTTTTCTCATTTAATTTATTTTATTTTCTAGGTTATTATATTTTATCTTTATTTGTCTTTTTGTTAGGGGCAAGGAGACAATGATTGAATGCCAAGTGTTAATGGTTTACAGGCCACCAACCCACTGTGATGTAATATATGGGTCCCACCAACTAACTGGGATGCCATGTGGCACACTATGGGCCCCTCCTTTGTGTCTTTCTTGTCAAACTTCAAATCATAATAAGTTGGTCATATGAACTTAGATTTGAGTGTCATCCACACCACCGGAATTGTAATGATGAGCACTACAACTTGGACTTAGCCTTATTGAGATTTGAAGATTTTGATTTTTTGAGCCTTTCCTGAGCCCTCTTTGATCACTAACTATTTTTGGAGCCACCTCCACCTAGATCATTCCTCCCCACTAAGGAGATTTTGGTCCTCCAAAATCATGAACATAATCTATATTTGTTGTGTTACATTGTCTACACAACAAGTGTCCTGACAGACCACACTTCATTCTCCTTCACCCTTGTTCTTCGGAGCCATCAGTGATGAACTAACACCTGCATTCTCTGCAAACCTGTAGTACAACATTTGCAAACTACATGTTCAATAATGACCAATCATGACCCAAGCATCCCCATACTTTCCAAGAGTTTATAACACACACTCTTTGGTCAAGTTTACATCAAAATAGAAACCTATACCCCAATTATCAACAAAAGGCCAAAAACATCATTGTCGTTTTAATAAGTGATGAAAAATATATCGTCACCTTTATAATTATATCACAACACATTATTTAGAAAATGCAGCCATGATAAGATACTATGTCTAGCAAAACCATCTCTCACTCATCAAAGTGAATGGGTCATCTCCCTATGGAGGATTCGCTTGTTGAACAAATTTTCCAATTGGTTCCTACATGGGTGCTTTGTCCTTAAGGCACTACTCTAGATGGAGCCTCCCATATGTGGCTCTTTGATGTCCACGTCTATTGCAATGATTTAACAAGATCTTCTTCCTCTAGACCTTCTTAACATTTTTCCTTCCCTGATGTGGAGAAGGCCTTTCATGCCTCATCCTCTTTCTTGCTACCATTCTCTTCCAACACTCAGCAACCACATGGTTATGCGAACAAAAAAAACTACACGGTTTTCTATTCCATGATTTTTTCTCATTATTAACAATATGTTTGCAATCAAAATGAACTCTAGAATACCGATACTTTTTATACCTATCTTGGTTTCCTCTGGTGCAATCCTAGAGATTAAATCTTGCCTTAGCTCTTCCTCTGCAATGTGCACTGTTATGGGAGGATTGTGATGTGTTCCCATCACCCTCTTTCCTTGAAAGTTTCGACAATGACTTGGAAGATTCTGCTACCTTTAACCACTCTCCTTTAGTGTATCCCATCTTGGTAAGGACTCTCAAGCCGGTTCCTGAAATGGGTTCTTGAAGCTGGTGATGATGGATTTGCTAAGCCTTTTCTGTGCTTCAACTCTTTTAAGGCCTCTTTCATGGCTCGCAACTGAAGCTGTAATCTCTGCTTCTCCTCTTTTTCTTCTTATAGGAGTCTCCTCACTCCAGCATTATCTGCTTGTAGGCTCTGATTGATCTCCTCATTTGAATGAGGAGAAGATGACGAATAATAAGAATGTTCACTCGAGGGGTAGATGGAGCATCATCCTCTACTCTTTCTTTCTTTCGTTCCCCACTTTCCATCTTCTCTTCATAATATGCATACATTAAATCTACCATTTTTTACATCCTATAGAAAGCCTCATAGAGATCTCTGTCATCCTCCATTTTCTTTCTAGTTTCACATTAAATCATTCACACTCACAATTCACATTAGTAAGAAGAATGCTCTGATGCGAAACTTGATCTAGATTCTCTCTACTATCAGAATTAATCAATATCTTTTTCTTCTGTGATGTTAGTAGAATTTCATGTGAAAGATTATGAACAGCCACATGTGCATACTTTAAAGAAGAGGAAACATAATGACGACCATCAAATCAAAGGACACACACACATTGATAATGGAGTTCACCTAGTGTGGGTTACGTCTCTGGGCCCAATGTTAAGTGTGGGGGCTTTGCTTCATTAAATGTTGCAAGATGATGATGATTACATGGGGTATTATTTATCATTTCAAGGATAAAATCCCTCAACTAAAGTGGAATGTCTATCCACAAGACGTTCTCCTATAGGAAATTTTACTCATATGGGCCCTACTTCAGCATGACAAGATAACAAATTCTCACATGATGTGGCATACAAGTATCCTTCAACATATTGGTAACACGGATCTCAACAACAAAATCATCATCTCAACAAATCAAAAGAATGACATGCAATCTCTGCATCATATACCTCCACTTTCAGGGATGGCTTGAAAATGCATAACTCTACTGAAGAAATGGATTGCACCGTTGATTCTGTGGTACAAAATCATGTTGAATTACCGTAAGCTCAAACCCCTTTCTGACACCATCAAAATATGGACCCTCAAGAATCTCAAAGATTCCCCAAATATTCCTTCCTGCTAGTTGACTAGAGTTTTGTTGCTTAGATGAAAAATATGATCTCACCATCATGCTCCTTGTGAAATTATGAGAAAAACTTATGATAAAGTCGACATTATTCTACCTCTTTCAAAAAGCAGCGGCCAAGGGAGTCTTTTAGATTCTTTATAGATTTTGCATAGAGAAGATTATGTGAAATATTCTTGCCTTGAAATACATGCCCAAGATAGACCCCTTTGGTCTTAGTTCTGTGCTTATTGTTCTTTTTGGCTCCCCTCGTCTCTCGCTCACCATCCTCGGTCCACTGTATTGTATGTGTTTTTATATTTTTGATTGGACAGACCAACCAATGCATGGGGTATTGGCACAACCACACCATGCTAAGTTTAAAGCACCAACTTTTGGTGATCGCGTGTTCAAAACTTGTCATCTTGTTCCCTTTTTTTAAGTAAAACAATGTTTATAACATGCCCACCAGAGTTGTGTTATAATAAACTGCTCATTGACTTGATTTTTGTTTATATATATAACCACCCCCATATGTGGGTTTTGCAAAACATGGTTTTGTTAGTTTTCAATATAACCATTTTTGTAATATCTCATATGGTTAACAAAAAATGGTTTTTTTTTGAATTCATGCTTTTGTGATCCAAATTGATTAACGAACAAATTTTTTTCAGTAGAAATCACATAATAGAAATTTTTGCCGACGAGTTTCGAACCATCGAGTGTGGTTCATCGTTAGGGAAAGATGAAGGTATAGATCATGGCAATAACTTAAATAGGGATCGATGTAGAGATACTATAATGGCTATAATAAATGCCAAGTTTACTAATAATATATTAATTAATAATATTAAATAATAGAATAATTTATACTAATTAAATAAAGAAACTATGTAATTTTTTTTTAAGGAATAAAAAGAATTAAACAAACAAATTCAAACATCAATGAAGTTAAAAAAGATTATTAATTATCAACCACCATAAACAACTAACTAAGAAAATATTATTTATTTAGATAATATCGTTAAATACCACGAACCAACTCTATTAATTAAGATTAGGATCGGTTTCAAATTAAAATAGAAAAAATAACCAAGTCAAACATTAAAGAAGGAGCTCAGTAAAAAAAGCCAAAATCCTAGAGTAAGATCTTTAAAATAATAAGAATAATAATAATAATAATAATCTAGAAATGAAAATCATAAATAAATAAAGTCAACCAAATATAATCAAAGTAAGAGAGGCTAAAGTATAAAGATCATACAATCAAATTTAAGACAAAACAAAAAAGATAAAGATATAACAAGTCAAAGAACAAGACACAAGACAATACAAAAATTTCTAAAAAACTTAAGAAGAAACAAAAGCCCACAAAAGGCTAGAAGAAACTTAAAGAACCTTAAAACAATTAGGTGGACACAACATGACCCAAATTAATGTTTTGTTTTTTTATATGAAATTTGTTTCATATGGTTAATGTTATAACCATATCATATATTACTATATATATCTATCAAGCATATATTATATATATAATATTATAATATATATATTATAATATATAGATAACAAAAAAACCAATATAAAACCATAGATTTGGATTTACAAAATATATATATTTGGAAATCCAAATCCTATGGTTTATAATATGGTTATTTTTGTAACCGTATTATTTAATTTGATAACCATTATGCTTATAATAACTTTTTGTTTTCTCATTTAATTTATTTTATTTTTTAGGTTATTATATTATTATCTTTTTTTTTTTTGTCTTTTTTCGTAGGGGTAAGGGAACAATGATTGAACGCCAAGTGTCAATGGTTGATAGGCCACTAGTCCACTGTCATGTAATATGTGGGTCCCACCTACCGATTGGGATGCCATGAGGCACACTTTGGGCCCCTCCTTTATGTCATTCTTGTCAAACATCAATTTGCAATAAGTTGGTCATACGAACTTGGATTTGAGTGTCGTCTATGCCCCATAATAGTAAGAAAGAGCACTATAAATTGGACTTGGTTTCACTGATATTTGAATATTTTGAGCCCTTTTGAGTCTTTCCTGAGCTCTCTTTGATCACTGAGTGTTTCTGGAGCTATCTAGATCATTCCTCCTGACTGAGGAGCTTTTGGTCCTCCAAAAGCATGAACATAATCTGCATTTGTTGTGTTCGTTGTCTGCACAACAAGTGTCCTGACAAGCTACACTTCCTTCTCCTTCACCCTCGTTCTTTGGAGCCATAATTGACGAACTAAGACCTGCATTCTCTACAAACCTGTAGTACAATATTTTCAAACTACATGTTCAATTACATTACCAATCATTACCCAAACATCCTCATACTTGCCAGAGTTTATAACACACACTCTTTGGTCAAGTTTACATCAGAATAGAAACCAATACCCCAGTTATCAACAAAAGGCCAAAAACATCACCATTGCTTTAATAAGTGACAGAAAACACATAATCACTTTTACAATTATATCGCAACACATTATTTACAAAATACGGCCATGACAAGATACTATATCTAGTAAAACCATCTCTCACTCATCAAAGTGAGTGGGTCATATCCCTATGGCGGATTTGGTTGTTGAACAACTTTTCCAATTAGTTTCTGAATGAGTGTTTTGTCCTTAAGATGCTACTCTAGATGGAGCCTCCAACATGTGGCTCTTTGATGTCCACCTCTATTGCAATGATTGCAAAAAGTATTTTTCCTTTAGACCTACTTAACCTTCTTCCTTCCCTGATGTGGAGAAGGCCTTTCATGTGCCTCATCCTCTTTCTTACTATAATTCTCTTCCAACACTCAACAACCACATGGCTATGCAAAACTACATGGTTTTCTCCATCATGATTTCTACTCATTATTAACAATATGCTTATAATCAGAATGAACTCTAGAATACTGAGACTTTTTATACCTCTCTTGGTTGTCTCTAGTGTAATCCTAGTGATGAGAGTTTTCCTTAGCTCTTCCTTTGCAATGTGAATTGCCATGGGAGGATTGTGATGTGTTCCCATCATCCTCTTTTCTTGATAGTTTTGACAATGCCTTGGAAGCTTCTACTATCTTTGATCTCTCTCCTTCAGTGTATCTGATCTTGGTAAGGAGTCTCAAGCCGGTTCTTGAAATGGGTACCTCAAGGCATCCAACAAAAATAGCGTCATGTAAAAATGAAATTGAAGAACGATCAAAATTGTTTATATCAGTTTTCGATTCTGAAGCAGGTGATGATGGCTTCGCTAAGCCTTTTTTGTGCTTCAACTCCTTCGAGGCCTCTTTTTTGGCTGGTAATTGAAGCTGCAATCTCTGCTTCTCCACTTTTTCTTCTTGTAGAAGTCTCCTCAATTTAGCATTCTCTACTTGAAGGCTCTGATTGATCTCCTCATTTGAATGAGGAGAAGATGCTAAAGAAGAAGAGTGTTCACTCGAGGGCGTAGATGGAGCATCATCCTCTTCTCTTTCCTTCTCTTGTTCCTCTCTTGCCATCTTCTCTTCATAACCCGCATACATTAAATCTACCATTTTTTACATCATGTAGAAGGCCTCATAGAGATCTTTATCATCATCCATTTTCTTTCTATTTGCACGTTAAATATTCACACTCAAAATTCACATCAGCAAGAAGAACGCTTTGATACCAAACTTGATCCAGATTCTCTTAGCTACTTGAATTAACCGATATCTTTTTCTTTTGTGATGTCAGTAGAATTGCGTGTGAAATAGTATTTAAAACCACATGTTCATACTTTAAACAAGAGGAAACATAATGATGGCCATCAAATCAAAGGACAAACATACATTGATAACAGATTTCACTGAGTGTGGGTTACGTCTCTCAACTCGGTGTCAAGAGTTGGGAGGCCGCTTCATTAAATGTTGCAAGATGATGATGATTACATGGGGTATTCTTTGTCATTTCAAGGATAAACTCCCTCAACTAGAGTGGCATGTCTCTCCATGAGATGTTCTCCTATAGGAATTCTCACTCATGTGGGTCCTCCTTCAGCATGATAAGATAATAAATTCTCACATGACTTGGCATACAGGTATCCTTCAACATAATGGTAACAAGGATCTCAATAACAAAATCGTCATCTTAGAAATCAAAAGAATGACATGGCATCACTACATCATATACCTCCACTTTCGTCGATGACCTGAAAATGCATAACTCTATTGAAGAAATGGACTGCATCGTTGAATTTGTGGCGCGAAATTGTGTCGAATGATTGTAAACTCGAACCCTTTCGGACATCGTCAAAATCTGGACCCTCAGGAATCTTGAAGGTTCCCCAAAGATTCCTTCTGGCTGGTTGACCGGAGTTCTCCTGCTCAGATGGAAAATTTGATCTCACCATTACAGTCCTTGCGAAATTCTAATAAAAATTACTAAAGTCAACATCATTCTGCCTCTGTAAAAAAGCAGCCTCCAAGGGAATCTCTTAGATTCTTTATAGATTCCACATAGAGA
>APFE031531512.1:0-12818 GCA_000404065.3 Pinus taeda
GAAGTTTAGGACCCGAAAAACTGCTAAAAATAGTAAATTGTGCTATAATTAAGGAAACTGAAAAAAACTGCACGAAGCACTCGAGGGGATCCAAGTCGAATTAGCGGGTGGCCACCAATATCCACTTGGATCAGCAGCTTTAGCTGCTTCCTCAAGGCAACAATATCTTCGTTCTTCTTTTTGATTAAGGCTTCTGTAGCCTTCACATCTTTGTGATCATGACCCAAGCCAATAATTATTTCTCCTAAAGACTTTATTCTATTATCTTTAGCCTGGGAGGAGGCTTTCTCTAAGTGTAGTTGGGCAGTTGTGTTATCCAAAGAATTTTGTAACCTGTGGGCCATCATTGCCTTACGAGTCAAGGTTGAATAAATCATTTCTCCAGTTTGTTTATGCAATTAAATCTGATCCATAGGATGAATATCCTTTGCCATGACCTCCAAATTTGTTCTGAGATAATCTGCTACTGATTGAGGTTGTTGCACTTTAGTCTTGAAGTAGCTCATTATCATTTTGCCCTCTTTAATGTCATAGGTTGACATTAATCTTTGTTGATTTGAGGGGGCCATTTTCAAATATTGATTGTAAATGACTGGAAAACCCTCTTCAACTTCCTTTTCTTTTACATAATGATATCTATCTAAATCTACACTTATTACATCCAAGGGCTCAGATTAAATTGTGAGCTCATTTTTATTTATTCTACCTATTTACTTATCTGCCAAGATTACACTGTTTGGTCAGATATTTATTCTCTATTTCTACAACATAAAATTGAAATATGAATTAGCCAAGCTTAAATAGTTTGACTATTCATAATTTGTGGCATAAGTGACAAGCTGCACACAATTTTATTACACAAAGTGAACAAGTAGTGGCATTTAGACTTGCACACTTTCCCAGTCTTTTTTGTTTAGGGTTCATTTTCTTTCATTTTTTCGACCATATTTATTCTTTTTACCCTTTGATTTTTCTTTTAGGGTATACCCTCTTTACATTTTTTTAATTTTTTGATTTTTTTGAAAATATGGAAAACCTTTGCAACAAGAAAAGGTATGAACATATTACATATCTCATCACGTCAATCATGACATGTGACACCTATTGGAATAGGGACCTAACACCAGGCACATACATTACATTTTTCAAGTGAAGATGTGAGCTTGACTCCCTCTTAAAGGTGATAGTACCAATTCCTTTGGTACTATACCTCCAATCATCTCCAAATTCTATGTGAAATTTGAGATCCTTCTCCTCTAGGGTATTGGAGAATTCCTTGTTTCCTGTCATAATGATATGAGGCACCAAAATCTAGGTACCACTCACTCCCTCTTACTATGTTGACCACACAGGCAAGGAGGTGAAATCTAACTTGAATTGAGATCCGAGAACATCTCCTCCAGTTCCTGCTGCAGGCTCCTTGCTGGATTTCTTGTGCAAACACTTGGTTGCATAGTGTCCATATCCATGGTAGTGGAAACATTTTATTTTCTAAGGTCCTTCTTCTTGCCATTATTCTGGATGGACTTTGCCTCACCTTTGGCCTTCTTTCCCTTAGAATTTTTTCCTTTACTAACAAGAGCACAATCTTCTTCCTCATCTGCAATGGATGTGCCACCATCTCTAGTTTTTCTTCTAATCTCCTCCTACACCAAATAAGACCAAAGTCTCTCCCAATTTGGTAGCTTATCTCTTCCATTAACTAAGTCATGATAGTTATGACAGGATTTCAGAAGGCCAAGGAGTGCTAAGCTAACAAGTTTATATGATGTCACATTTTCTCCTACTACTCTAAGTTCATCTCGAACTTGAGTGAATCTGGAAGGGTATTGTGGAATGGTTTTATTTTTCTGCATTCAAATGCCCCTGAGTTTATCTCTCAATGCCAATTTCCTGGCATCATTCTGGAATAGATCTGTTAGAGTTTTCCACATTACAAAAGGAGTCTCCTTTCCATGCAAGTTTTAAACCACATGATATATGACACCCTCCAGAATAATCCTCCTGGCTCTTGCTATGTCTTTCTTCCATTGAGCAAGTGCTTGTGCATCTGATGTTGCTAGCTTTGGAATATCAATTTGTGTATATTGCCATACTCCATTGTCATCGAGTATAACTTCCATATTGTCCTTCGAAGATATGAAATTTGAGGTTCCCTCCATGGCATACTCTAGGCTCAATTTGTTGAAAGACATTTTTGCGCATGGAAGAAAACTGATTCACTGAATCTGCAAATCAAAATCTCTTAAGTAGAAGATCTATTGATTGATTTCTAGTGTGATTTACGCTCTGATACCATGTAGAAATTAATAGAAATTCGCTACTATTGATGTATTCAAACTGAAAACAAGAGATTACAAATTTGCTTTACTATTTTGTGAAATGAAAACCACAATTTAGAAACCCAACTGGGAAAAACTCCTCCACTACTTTCGCATTAATTCAAATCAAAAGATAAATAATTACAATGTCTTGCTTCAACTCTAAATCAAACCCTGCACTGGAATCCTGTTCTCCTGCTTCCTGACCTGCTCTAGCCAACACTTGGCCAATTCAAGCCTTAACCAACCTCCTATTTCCTTGCGAAATTTTGGAGGAATTAGCCCCTAAAAAGTTGGGAAATTCCCTATTTCCTTGCGTAAATCCAAGGGACTAACGCTCAATTAACTGTGTTCAAGTAATAATAGCTCAACTAGATTGCTAAATCTTAGAAATCAACCGATGCACAACTCTACTTCCAGCCTATAACTCGAATTTACTGACTTAACTAGTAGTCAAAGCCATGTCACTCTAGCTAATCGTAATCTAAGTCATCCCGCTGATGTGGAAAATCGAATTTTCTCCATTTGACTAAGACACTAGTCAAATGACGCCTTGTCTTGCTACAATTTCAATAGTTTCGGGACTTATTTTGTTAGGGGTTCACCCAACATTTATGTATGGAAGCAGATTATCGGTAGGGATAGAATTAATTGAATATAAGATTTTTTTCTCAAGACACACAATGCAAGTGAATACATGCATAAATTCTTCGAAAAATATATTGTCACTAAGTATGAAAATGCTTTTGGAAGAAAGAGAAATATTCAAAATTCTAAGCTGCAATTTTGTTTTAGGACCTCTTTCATTATTATCAATCTTGTTTTCTCATAGAGCGACAAGATCGTTGATAGAATATGTATTGGAATCTCAAATACAAGATCTTTTCTAGAGTTCCAGGGTCATTTGTTGCCTTGATGGTGAATATTCCGATATACTGCTTCAAAAGAATTATGGAATCAAAATATGAAATGAGTAATTGTAGGGTCAAACCTCTCCATTAGGAGGTCAAAGCATTCTATAATATTTACTTCCATAATGGATTACAAAATAGGGAAAACTATGCATGTGAACAAAAAAAAATTACTACATACTTGTGAGTCCTCACAACCCACTTGGGAAAACAATCTATTGTGATACCCACAAGAATAAAGCAACAATGAATCAATTGACTGGAATTGTTCTTCAAAATTCATTTAGATGGAATAATAAAAATTAAAACCAATCTGATAAGGCAAAAACCAATGTAGATACAAAATGTGCTTATCACTCGTCACAAAAAACCTTAGAGGGAAGTCCATAATCTCTAATTTCCTTCTTCTTTATATTTTATATATAGATTAAACTTGTCATGTATCTTTAACATCTGTTTCTCATCCTTCATTTCTATAAGTTTTATGTTTCCTATTAACAAGCGATATACATTTTATCAAGTTTTTAGAACATTTACAAATATCCATCTAACTTCCTTACTCTTCAGAGTGATCTTATAACTAAATTATAAAAAAAATTAAGCTTAAGTTGAAGATAAGACCATAATTTTAAATGAATGCTCATAACACAGATGGATCAAACAATATCACTATATTTATAATCTTAAGAAAATAATGTATATGTACTTCATAGATCATGTCCAAAACAAAACACAGATCTTGCCTACTTTTTATTCGAAAGATTCAAAGTAGTTGACATTAAAATATTAAAATCACAACATGTTTCCATGGATAACCATTGATCATAAAATGTAAAGCAAAAGAAATCACGAGATTATATGTCATGGTAAAAAAACTCATAATATTTTCAATATGGTCAATGAATATACATATTACATTGAGAAAATTTATGACTTTTTATTAATAAGTGATAATTAGTGATAAGGGAAATACTTATTTATGTATGTGCATGATTAATTTACTACATGCATTATAAGGATGTTATACTCTATGAATATATCACGTTCGTTACCTCACAACACTCCTTTCTTTGCTAGAACAACTAGTGTCATGTATATGTGAAGCATGTTCAAGTAACCAACCATCAATTTCTCTGATAGAGCACGAGATGTTTTTTATTAATCAAACCTATCTAAGAATCTAACCAATTATGCAAAATGTGTAACAATATTTAGTTAATGTGAAGCATTATATCAAAATATTTGAAATGTGACACAAAACGATAAACATAATCCATATATACAAAGTATTTGTAAAATTCAAGACCTTAGTAAAATTAATATTTAGGGTAGTTTGAAAATTAATATTTAGGAAGAGTTTATATTATATTATAATATATATATATATATAACGAGAACCCAAGTGTCTCAATTGTCCTGTACAAGATTTTTTATTTTATTTCTCCATTCATTTAACAGAGCTTCAGAATTTGTAGCGAATGCAAATTGAAATCTCCAATGCAACAAAGGAAAAAAAAAGATGTGCGTACATATAATGTGGTATAATAAGTTCTTTGGAGTTACATTTTGTTGTTGCGGAACTCAGATACTATGATATGGCTAACAAGGTATTGTAATGGCCAATAAGAATTATCTATGCATCTGAATTCTTATATTGCATATTGTTCATCTGGTTCGTTGCATCCATTTTCATGACATAAAAATGCTCAATTCAGAAGTTCAAAAAAGAGAGAAGAAGAAATGACGACTAAAAACACATTCATTGATAGTAGACACATCAACAAAAGTCAACGATACAGTGAACATAATGTCACAACAAACAAAAGCATAGATTAATGTTACTGCATAGAGTTGTAAATTATGACCCGGGAAAATGTCTAAGAGGAAAAATGCAAAGAGCGTAGACATATTAGTTGTCAAAATGTATAAAGTTGTTGCACACAAGAAGTAGCTTTTTGTTGATCACAATTCTTTGATTTTGGTAATTATGTTGTTAATTGTTAATGTGAAAAGGCCTTAGATATAAAGTTTTCTTAGATGGAAAATTGTAGATGATATGTTGTGCATGTGTTGCTGGAAAGTTGTTTTGGCGATAATTGGCCAATGTTATTTTAGCTACGACATTTGTAACAAGCAACTAATTTTGCAACCATATTTTTTGAGTGTACATTCAAGAATGTGCTCATAATTAAACATTGTGCTCTCTTTACAGAGTGTACATCTAGCTGTGTTTGGATGGAAAAGTTGTTTGCATTTGCTACAAACTCGTTGGAAAGGAGGAGAGAAAACATTTTTTATTTTATTTTTGCACTCCTTGCATCTGCTTTGTTGAAAGATTTGGTTGTTAGCTTGGAATATGTTTAGTGGAATATGAAAATTTTTTGTGCACTAGAAGAAAACTATTGTTAATAAAACGGAGAAGCGACTGGGAAAGATACTTGTGTTCTTGATTTGACAAAAGATAGTAGAAGTGCTCTTGTGAACTCATCATTCAAAAGATCAACAAAAGTTGTTGATCTAGATTGCAATTATTGATTGCCTTTCACATCATTTCTTACAATGTTTTTGAACAAGTAAAATGGAATGGTTTTAAAAAATGATCCTCGTGACTAACATTCAGTTGCAGCTATAGTAAATAAGAGAACCCAGTTTTCTGTTACACTTTTTTATTATTATAGGAAACTATGGTGGAAAACAATGACACAAGTATGCAGGGGAAAATAACTATTCAACTTTTGGCAAACATGCAAATTTTGTTATCGTGGCAACAAACTTACAATTCCATTTTCATCTGCCACTTCACCATATTTGATAGTCAGTTTGAATTGTTTTTTATTTTGTTGACAACATATTACTATAGCTGCAATTGAGCCAACTATATATGTGTCATTTGAGACAAGAAGATTTTGTTTTGTTGTGTCTAGAGCCAATTTACGTTTTTTGCAAGCTTGTTCAATTGGTTGAACTGAGGTTCTTTTTTGCAACAATATACATCATTTTGCATCTTCTCGTTCATCAATTTCTTTGTTTGTTATTGCAAAATTTGTAATGCATACATTATTTCCTACACTAAACATGTCTTGGAGATGCTCTATTAGATTGTTTCCCATATTTAGTGTGATTGTTAGTTGACCATGGCTATCAACCAAATTAGCATGGACCAAATGGGCCTTTGTAGGAGAGTTGGGGTTTTTACTTTGTGCTAGCCCGTAGACAACTAAGACATCACTCTCAAAAGCCTTTGCATGTATTCCTAAAACATTTCAATTATTGAGGAGAGAGCCTGCTGTGTTGTTTTTAGTCCATGTATATTCAAAATAAGAACAATATACTTAGAAAAATGATTTCATTGATTTAATGCAAATGTGTAAATTGATTGCACAAATATCTTGACTGCACAAATAATTGCAAGATGTTTGGCACTCCCAAAGGCCTCCCTTAGGAGTGTAGTCAAGATTTTTAAAAACTTACCATAGGGTAAAGAAGGATTTTTTTTGGGATTTCCTTAAAACTGATATTCAAAAGTTTATGGTAGAATGTTTTGTTTTCCAACAGAATAAAGTTGAGATAATTAAGACCCTGGGTTTGTTACAATATTTATCCATTCCATGTCAACATTGGAGGAGATGTTAGTGGATTTTATCACAATTTTACCAATGTCTAAAGGAAAGAGTGCCATCATGGTGGTAGTTTACAGAATTACCAAGTAGCTAGTACAACTGCTACTGTATTTATGGAAATAATTCAAAAGCTTCATGGATATCCAAAGTGTTAGGTCCCTATAATATTAGTGATTCCCCCATTATTATTTTCATTGTAGCCCTTATTGTTATTGTTGTGCCCCTATTATCTCCATATTATTATTATTATGCCCATAGAAGCCCACTATTGTCATCGTTGTGCCCTTATATTATTATTATTATGTTGGCTTTGATTATATTGTGACCCCTTAGACTCCTATATATATAAAGATTTTTTATCATTTGAATCATCCAAGAATTATTCATTTATGTAATTTAAAGGAGGTTTCCCCATTTAAGAGGCTAATTTTGAAGTCTTTGATCTATCTTTTCTTCTATTTTGTGAGCTGGTTGCATAACATTTGGTATCAAAGCTTGGATTCTAGGGTTTCGCTACTCCAAACAGGTCATTGTGACATTTTCACTCTAACTTTGTTTCTATGATGTTTCAAAAGATGAAATTAAAAATAATTTGTGGTGAAATATTGATAAACCCCGGCTCTGAATTTCAGATACTTTATCACTATATTAGTAGAGATATGATCCAAGAAAGTTAGGGTTTTGGCAGCCTCCCGAATTACATCAAAAATTGGTGACCTTGGGAAAATCATCATAACTTTATCTCTGAGCATCGGATTGAAATTTCGTAAGATGTTATAGAAATAGGACGGACTATAGGTTTATTTGTGTGATTTCTAGGTCCGAAGATCGAAATAGTGACATGTGACAAGTCTTACAAGTCCGCTCTACTAAACCAGTTTATAATCAGGCCATCGTGGGAGATTTGGCATAACACTTTCTTGAAGAATCCAATATTGATCAGATTGGTGGGGTTAGACAAATGACACAAAGGGCTACCATAGGAAACAATTTTAGACCTTGGAGATGTTAAATTATAGAGATACAACAAATTCAATATCAACCTTATATAAAGCGAAAAAATATGTCTAGTTTTTTAAAACAATTTGCATAAGTTTGGTTTGAACAATTAGTTTGAAGTGATTCAAAGGGAATAGTGAGGCATAATTATAATTAATTGATGCCCCAAACAAAGAAAATGGAAATACCTAGTAAGAAACCTGAAATATCTACCATGACTCATGAAAAAGAGGAACAAATGTGACATGATATATCAAAATTATGAGACCAAGTTCAACAATTTTCACTCTCACAAAAAGTAATAGAAGCTAAGATGGATGGTTTAAATAAATGCATGGAAGATAAAATGAATGGTGTGGAAGCTAATATGGATGGCATGGAAGCTAATATGAATGGCATGGAAACTAAGATGGATTGCATGGAAGCTAAGATGGATGATATAGAAGAAAAACTTAAAGGCAACATGGAAGATTTAAAGATATATTTGAAAACGTTGCTACAAGAAATGCTTACTAATGGAAAAAGTGTAGTAAAGGAAACTCATGAACAAAATAAATTTTAGTCATGATTTCATAGACTCTAACGTTCGATTGAAGACCCACCATGTTCCAAAGATCGATATGAGAAAGTTTATGGCAAGCATCCCGTAACATGGATACTATAGATGGAGCAATATTTCGATCTCCATAATGTGAAAAACACACAAAAGGTACGCATTCCAAGGTATTTGAGACTCTCAAATCTTGGACAACCTTGGACAATCACTCCAAGGTATTTGATACTCCCAAAGGCCTCCCACCTATTAGTGATCATGATCATGCTATTCATTTGATTCTAGGATGTGTTCCTCCAAACATCGGGCCTTACAGATATGCATATGCCTAGAAGAGTGAAATTGAACGTATTGTTGCAAAAATGCTAGAGGTTGGTATAATTCAACCTAGTCAAAATTTTGTCTCTGCTCCAGTAGTATTGGTGCATAAGAAGGATGGATCATGGTGCATGTGTTCAGATTATATGAAGCTAAACAAGCTCACTATTAAAGATAAATTTCCCATTCCTATCATTGATGAATTATTGGATGAATTGCATGGATCAATTTACTTCACAAAGTTGGATCTTTGTTAAGGATATCATCAAATCAGAATGAATATTGAATACATTCAGAAAATATCATTTAGAACTCATGACGGTCATTATGAATTTTTAGTCTTGTCTTTTGGCCCTACCAATGCACCTTCTACATTTCAACGTTTGACGAATTCCATTTTCAAGCCCTTCCTTAGAAAATTTGTTTATTATTTTTTGATGATATATGATGAGCCTCATCATTAGGTAATTATATGGGCCTTAATTCACCTCCTATCTTAGTCAAATCAACTCTTCTCACAACTTATTACATGTTTTCATTATATTTTGTTTAATGAGACGAGTTAAAGTGAGATATTATGCTTAGTGAACTAATATGCATTGAATGCAGGTTTGGAAGAGAAAATCAAGGAATTTTGACAAGACTAAGGTTTAAAAATCGAATGGAACAAGGGAGAGAGATTGTAGGAGGTAAATCCTCCTCATTTACTCCTCCTCCATTCAATTATCCCTCCATTAATCACACCAGATCAGAGTGCAAGCAGCCAAGTCATGAAGATCAAAAGGCAACCGATAAAGTGATAGACAAAGAGTTAGTTCATCTCGAGTTTCGGAGCCGAGCCACCCTAAATTTAAGGAAGTCATTGGGGACTTCAGTTGTATACGTAGAGAGGCCTAGATCCTCATTATGATTTGATTTTTTGTTGAAAAACTCTAGTTATTTTCGAGCTCCAGACTGGTGGAAGATTTTGATGTAATTTTCTGTTTTGGTAATAAGAATGAGATTTTTCTTGATCCAGTATCGAGTTAACTCAAAGGGATGAAAATTTTGGGTTAGGGTCCAACCTAACAGCAAATTTTCCTCTTCTTGTATATGCATGCTTAACTTAGTTTCACAGATTCATGGTTAAATTGTCTTTAGAAGTATTTCATTGCAAGTAGTGTAGAATTGATTAGTTGTTTATTAGTTTTTTTCCATTTGTGCCTTACTTCAGTAGCAAGTTAGAAGGGATAAAAGAAGAACCACAAAGATGCCAATAGGTCTCTTGGCCTCACGTCTTCCTTCTGGGATCATGATTTAAGGAAAAGACCCTTATGCAGCCCCAAAAAGACAGATTTCCATTTCTTGCATAAAATTTAGAGTTTACTGTACTTGAACCAACATTTGATCAGTTTTGTAAATGTAGGATTTCATTTCCATCTCTTCTATCTTCAGCCTTGCAGTAAATATCGTCCATGATTCCATTTTATTCAACAACTTTCCTAATGCATAAGGTAGACACTTAGTTCATTAAATTTGGATTTTATAGCTCATGATAATGCTTCTTGTTTACATGAATTTTTGGAAATTACACATGTTTGATGTAGAGTAGGTGCTTCAAAAGTAGAAAGAGATCTCATAGCAAGAAACCACCTTCCAACTTAATCCACCCATAGTCATTCCTTTCTTTAACCAGGACCTTCACTAATTTCATCCTTTTACATAGAAATTCTCCCAAGCATATTGAGCAAATCCAATCATCTCCTAACCTTGGTTTTGGGTTCTGAGTGATCCTAGGCCTTTTCTCACTGTTGAAAATGCAACAAGATGATGGAGCTTAGTGAAAAGAAGTCACCTTCACTAAGTGGGACCGCAGGCTATTTTTGGTGCAAAGTCTATTTTTAGACTATGTCTATTTTTAGACATATGGATCATGGTCTATGAGTTACAGGATGCTATTTATGGATGATTGGTCATGCTGGTAAAAATAGATGGACCTCTATTTTTAGACATATGGGTGGAGTCTATTTTTAGACTGCCAATCAAAAAATAGAACAGTCAAATATTATTAGCTCTTAATACTATTTGGACTATAAACATTTTCTTATCCTCTTGTAGCACTTCAGTTCGATTTACGGATGTGGCACATGCAACTGCCAGAAGGAAATACGATTTTCCTATGGGTTAGTTGAGCTATTGCATGATGGACTTCAGTTAGAACTCAAGTGATTGAGTTTGGTGGAGTTGATTGAGGAGTCGATGGAGTTGTGTTCAGTTTGACTTAGTTGAACTAGTTGTATTTAGTCTAACTGACAAATACACTAGTGATGAGTGGTATTAATTATTAATTAATTCACTAATTATTAACTCATAAATAAACTAAAGAATACATCAGTTAACTCAGTGCATGGACATTTCAGTGGAGACAAGTGTTAGATGTGAGTGAAAGGGCATGACAGCTGCCAGTTGTGACTATAGTTGTGCATGAGATTTGCACAATCAGTGGATTGAGATTGCCAATGAGGATTGCATAGTGCGACACAAGGGAAATATGAGTTTGGATCAGCTATTCTCATCTATTTTTATGTAGGATTGCACAGTGGAGGCAGGCAAGCAGTGAAGGAGATTTGAACTTGTGATTGGTTTAGATCTGAACTAGTTTGTGTGTAACAAGGGGAGATAGTATTGAGTACTTGCAAGGAGTATTGTACTATGTATTGTTACATGTTCTCAATCAATATAATATATAGATAGTTGAGGGGTTTTCAGCTGTATGCTTTCCCCAGTACATACTGTGTTGATATGTGTGATTGATTTTTCAATGTGCGCATGCGATTGTTTCCTTAATTCCGCAAAATTGATGATCAATGGTAGAGGAGGTTATGTATTATGCATGCATTCTGCAATAGTGTATAATCAGGATAATCTCTATGAATAAGTGTTATATTATTCAAAATTTCTACATGGTATCAAAGCACTCTGATTTGTATAACAGGTTCTACATGATATTGGAGCGAAGTTGATCATCGGGTCTATTATTCAGAAAGTGTTTGCATTTTATTTCTTAAGGCAGAGTCTGTAATTGGGCCAGGTAGCCTCTGGATTCATCCTTCTTTTGGAAGGTGAGATATCCACTGAATTCCCATATAGTCAATCTCTGTACGAGAAATATTTTGTTCTCACGAATTTTAGATCAGAAGCGGTTGAGTTTTGAGCTGGTGGAATTCGAATTTGTAGTAGTGTTTTCTTGGTGTCGAAGTTGAAATGTCTTTCAACGGATTGCGATTGGAGTATGCCCTTGAAGGCAGCTCGAATTATATGCATGGAAAGACAGGATGGAGGCGGTGTTAGATGACAATGGGTTGAAGGAGTTCATAGATGCGGATGTCCCAAAAGCTACTGATGTTGCTGAAGCTGAGGCTTGGCAAAAGAAGACAACAAAGTGTCGAAGGATTCTGTTGGAGGGCATGAGGGATCACATTATATCCAGCCTCCATGGAAAGGCTTCTCCATAATTGATGTGGAAAGCGTTGACAGACTTATTCCAAAGCAAGAAACTCAGAAACATCAAAGCTGAGAAAGGAGACAGTATGCCCAAGTATCTCACGAAGTTCACCCAATGCCGGGATGAGTTGGGAAGTGTGGAGGTGACTATCGATGATGAGGACTTGGTGAGCTTGGCTCTCCTTGGTCTTCCGAAGAGTTGGCATTCCTATCAGGACTCTGTCAATGGTCAGGAGAAATTGCCAAGATGGGAGAGAATTTGGTCTGATCTTGTGCAAGAGGAGATCAAGCGGAATACCAGGGACGGATCTTCATCAAAGGCATCTGATGAATAAAATTGTGCTTTGGCTGCCAAAGCAAAGAAGGGGAAGAACAAGACAGCTTCTCATTCCGATGTGAAAGGTAAGAAGCAGGACATGTCCAAGGTGAAGTGCTTTCACTGTCACCAGCACAGACATTATGCCACAAATTATCTACAGAAGAAGAAAAATAAGCAAGATGCTAGATCTGCAGTGGGAGAGGCCTTAGCCTCGCAGTTTGAGCTGGATTTTTTGTTGATCGCATGCTTGGTATCAAGTGTGATGGGATCGGTATGGTTCTTGGACAGTGGTGC